>PVIJ01007909.1:48325-78729 GCA_004024925.1 Scalopus aquaticus | reverse complement strand
AAGTGGACAGCCAAGAACCTGATCCACAGTCTCCGGAAGCATCAATTGCCACCCATATGAGTGACAACATTTTGGAACTTACAAGGGTGCCAGTGCTTTAGCTGACACCATGGGAAGCAAATCTGACCGGTCAACTTATACAATTGTGAGAAAGAAATCGTTAGTTTTAAGACGTTAAGTTTTGGGTTGGTAGATTGTGTAGCAATAGGTTTCTGAAATAGCTGTAACATGGGCCACGCACTAGTCTACGCCCTTCTGATCTACTAAGGTAAAACAGAAAGGTAAATTGATAGGTGCAGATGAGGGTGCTGTGAAAGGGTCTTAGAAATGCCACTAACAGGTCGAAGGCAGCCAATGGGGGAAACAGAGAGCTGGGTAATTCTAGACAGATCAACATGTGTGGGCAAACTACCAAACCCTGATCCCAGCTTTTGGTCAGTCAGCATAGCAACTTCATTCTCCAGTGTCTCCTCTGATGGGATTAGTTTTTCTTTTCTTTTTCTTTCTTAATTTCTTACATTGTTGCTCATATTTGTACAGTAATTGGTTTCTCCCCTCAGATGTAGTCCCCATAGTTCTCCCACCACCTTATCACCCATGAAGCATCACCATAGTCCCTTGTGCTTTTTCCTCCCCTATTCTGACCCCTTATATTTCCCCTACCTTGTTGTATGCCTCAGATCTATGTTCAGCTTGCTGGTTTTGTCTTTTCCTTCACCTATTGTTTGTTTTTTTCTATATTCTGCATATAAGTGAGACCATTGGATATTTATTTTTCCTTCTGACTTATTTTGTGATGGGATTAGTTTTTCACCTAACAAAGTTGAGACTGGAAAGAACTGCCTTGGGTCTGTCAGATCATGTACAGACAGTTGGTCAATGTTGTCTTGAAGGTTTTGACCTTCTGGAACTTTCTTAAGCAAGATACTTAATGAGGGGCTGGTGTGGCTGGTGTTGATGCCTCACTGGGTTCTTCATATTCCTAGGGGATAAACCATTAGTGGTATGCCTTTTCTTTACTTCCTGACCCCTATCTGCCCCTCAATCCTAACTCCCAGACACTATCTGGACATATGGAAGACATAGCTCCAGTTTTCCCTCCCCTCATTTTTCAGATAGAGGGCTAATCTGACCCATCCTAACTCAATGGTCAGGCATTTCCCTCTAGATCTATGTTGTTGAGGTCGGCTTCAGCCTCATCACTTCCTTGGTTAACAATTCCTGACTTTTGCATTTTAAAATAGCTTAGTAATAGTTCTTCCCTTTAACTCTTTCCTCATTAAGATGAACGCAATCATTCAGTGCCAACTATATCTTAGGTTCAGCTCTAGGATGTGAGGATACATTAGTGAACAAGAAAGTTCCTGTACTCATGGAGCTGATATTCTAGTAAGAGAGACAGTCAACAATAAACAAATATATAATCTTAGTGATGACTGCTCTGAAAAAAAATCAAACAGGTTAAGCATATTTGGGTGGGAAACTAGTCTACTTATCATAGTCTGAGAAGCTCTCTCTCATAAGGTGACATTTGAGAGGTCTGAATTTAGTATGGAGAAGAATATTGTAGGCTGAGTGAACAGCAAGTACAAAGGCCCTGAGGCAGGAAGAAATAGGGCAAATTCAAGGAATAGCAATTATGCTAGTGTGGCTGAAGAAAGTAAACCATGTAGGGCATCACAGGAACTGTGGGTGAGGATGATAGGAAACAGATTGTTTGAATTCTAGAAATTTGAATTTTGTTTTGAATAAAATGGTATGATCTGATTTATGCTTATAAAGATCTCCCTGGATGCTGTGTGGACAATAGACTGGATATACCACACAAAGGAAGTGGAAGTAGGGTGACAATCAGGAGGCTACTATATAACCTAGGTCAGCATGATGGTGGCCTGGTGCAGGATGACTGTAGAGCATTTAGGGAGTGGTGAATTCTGAAAACTTGAAAGTAGTGCTGACAAGACTTGCCTAGGGATGGGAAGTGAATTTTGAGAGTAAGAGAGGCACATCAAGAACACCTTGAACTCTGAAAAGTGGTATTTTTCCAGAGATTGTGTCCAGGTCCCTGCAGACTGTAAATGAAGCCAGTTGATCTCCTTCTGCATGATAATGTGGTTATCACGGAGGTTCCCTTCCACGCAAAGCAGGAATTGTCTGAGGTGGGATGTACTAGAAGAGACAGTTCTCCGCCATTCATACACCTGAAACAGAACTGAGCAGGCCTCCAAGATCCCTTAAATCGGGTTATATGGAGAAGCTAACCCTAATGGCCTTTCTTTTCCTCAAGGCATGGGATGAGCCTCGCCTCCTTGCTGGGCCCACACTTTGGTAAAGGGCCTAGCTCTCCCAAGTGAATCTCAAACGTTCCAGAGAATCCTCCCCTGCAGTCCCACCTAGGTAACAGTGTCAAAGCCCGTTTCGTGGGCAACCTTTCCCCACCTCTCTTACCCACAGACCTACAGAGATCCTCCCCCCAGCGGAACGCTAACCCGACCTCAACCCTCAAGGAAACGACCCGCCTGCACTCTGCTCCGCAGCTGCGCTATAGGCCCAGACTCACAGCCACACCTTGAACACCCCAGGAAGTGGCGGCGCCTTTCAAGGGCAGCTCGCAGGGGCCGCGCTGCTTGGTAGCGACCGAAGACCCTCAGTGAAGGTTCTGGAGAAGCGCGGTACACTGCTGGGCACAGGAGCCCGCGCCTGAGCCCGGAATGGCCTATCGGGTCCGCACTGAAGACTCAGCGCTGTGCCCAGCGGCCACCACCCACCTCCACGAAATGGCTCCGTCCTCTACAGACTACCCTCGGGAGTCCGCGCCCCTTAGCTCGGCCCCGCCCCGGACAGTACCTCCCCTCCATCCAGCGCCCCGAAGCCCCCGCCCACCCGCTTGGGTCCAGAAAATCCCGCTCCCGGTCCCGCCCCTCCCGGCGGCCCCGCCCCCGCCCCGCCCCGCCCGCGCCTGGGGCTCCCTTCTAGTCGCTCGGCGGCTGGCGGACCCGAGTCTCCGCGGTCTGCTGCTCGCCAGCTAGCGCCGCGGCGCGCCCTTGCCTCCCCTCCCCCAATTGTCGTGGCCAGGCAGCGTCTGGCCGGCGGCCCGCGGGCGGGCCGCCATCCCAACTGTAGCCCACCCCCCTCTTAAAGCCGCGGCGGGAAGATGAAGTTTCGGGAGCCGCTCCTGGGCGGCAGCGCCGCGATGCCGGGCGCGTCCCTGCAGCGGGCCTGCCGCCTAATAGTGGCCGTCTGCGCACTGCACATTGGCGTCACCCTCGTCTACTACCTGGCCGGCAGCGACCTGAGCCGCCTGCCCCAGCTGGTCGGAGTCCGCGCACCGCCGCAGGGTGGTTCGAACGTCGCCGCCGCCATCGGGCAGCCCTCCGGGGAGCTCCGGTCGCGAGGGGCCCTGCCGCCGCTGCCTTTGGCCGTCTCCTCCGAGCCGCGTGCCGGGGGTGGCTCCAGCCTCGGTCCTGCAAGCAACTTGAGTTCGGCCACAGTGCTCCCCACTACAGCGCTGTCGCTAGCCGCTTGCCCTGAGGAGTCCCCGCTGCTCGGTAAGAACTCGGGTCGGCAGCAGTCCCAGGACTAAGACTCCCCGGGAATTCCCCGACCCGGTACCCATCCCCTCTTCCGCGACCGCCAGTTTCCTTATTTCGTTTCCGAGTCTCTAATCCCAAATAAATTACAGGTTGTATGTGGGGGTGAGAAGTTGGGAGGTGAGTTCCTTTGGATTCGTGTTGGAAGCTGGGACCGGGGCGGTATAGGGAAGCCACAGGCTCCTCTGGCCCCAGAACCGGAGAAGGCCTTGGAATACTTCCCTGCTCTGGCTCAAGCTTCAAGAAGTTTTGGAGAATGAGTCTGCTTAAGGTTTGAGCAGCTTTCGCCCTTATTCAAGTAGCCCAGAGTAATCCATTCTAGTTCGGGGGAGGCCTCCGTGGGGAAGGGAACTGTTCTATCAACCCATAGAAACACTTTTCTCCTGCAAGAGGGCTCACATTTTTCCTGAGCTTTTGGACAAGTGACTTCTCCCTAATTTAGTTTCTCACCTGTTCACTGGGGCTGACAAGTGGTACCTATTTTGGGGTTGTTTCAGAAAATTAGATGAACCAATGTAAACAAGGGTTTATATTAATGAGGATAAGCCCTCTGTCAATTTTCACTATTGTATTTAGTTCCTCTGTGTTGATCCTTACCCTGGGGCCCTCCTCCCAGGCTTCCTGCCCTTATAGCTTCCCAAAACCTAAGTAAGTGGGACACTCCCTGGGGCTGAGGGAAGGGTATTTTGTGAGGTGTGAACCCTCTTAGCTGAGGTGCTAAAATAGAACTAGTCACAACCCTTTCCCAGGAACAGCAGGGAGTCTCACTTATCTTGTCCAGACCATGTGAACATTGGCCTTCTGTTTCTGTTTCTGATAGTCAGGGAGCTTGGTTGGATGCGTTTGCATTCCTTATGTCATGAGGAGGCTGAACCCACCAGACCTCTCCCTGACCTATAATCCACAGACAATGTTCCCAAGGTGACCAGACAGGTGGCTGCTCATTTCTAATACTATGATTTGGAGAAATGTTCTGAGTGAGAGGCCCTGGCAGGCAGGCAGGCAGGCATCCTGCCAATAGGAACTCCGTCACTTTTGCTCAGAACCCTGGCAGACCAGACCTCCTACATGCAATCTTGCCCAGCGTCTCCAATAATTACTTTAATATTCTCATATCAGGTTTGGGAGGAAGCTCTTGAATTGGTCAGACAGGGACTATGGTAATAAAGGGGATCTTTTTTTTAAAGCAGAAAATTGAATCTTTTCTACTTAGTGGTTAGTCTGGGAAAGCAGACTGGTCTTCAAAAATGAAGCAGAATCTCTGCCCTGACGTTCAGTTCGACCTCAGGCATGTTAGTGTTTCTCAGTCTTTTCTTCATCTGTAAAATGGAATTGTTGATGTGTAACTCACTGAGTTAGTTTTTGGATTAAATGAGATTGTGTATATTAAGGATGTGGTAAATAGGTGTTCAGTTCATAGTGGATTTCATCGTCATCGTCGTCATCATCTCATTCTCAGGCTCCTGTGGAGATGGCTGTGAATAGCAGAGAAGAGAAAAAAGAATGAGTCCACAGGCTTGGTTTTGTCCTTTTATTTTTGTTGTCTGAACATTAGGCAGAAAGAAAGAGAAATTACTTAGCAAATTAAAGACAGTACCCCAAAATTCATTAGATTGTTTCTTGAAGTGTAGAGTTTCTCAATGAAGCATGAAATATTGGGTCACCACCGTTGCTTTTGTTTTGTTGTGGTGTTGCTAGTGGCCAGTGACCTGTTACTGGTGTTTCTGAGTTGACTCTGAGTTAACTGCTTATGAGACTTCCTGAAAGATAATGTTTTGGGGGGTGCCCTGGGCCTTCTGTGACTTGGCTGCCTCTGTGTGACCTGCATGGGATCATGATGTTTAGGCTGTGACTGAGACAACCCCAGAAAGGGAGGCTGGTGGGTTTTTTATTTTAATTGAGCCCTTATGTTTGAATGGTTGGGTGCAGCTCTCAGAGAGGTTGTGTCTGTCTTGATGGGGCCTTAAGAAAGCTGAAAGTTTCCCTGGGAGTGGGTGAATTGGGGGAGTCAGCTCATATGCTCAGCTGGGCAGGTATCAACCAAAACATCTTGTAGGATGGCTTGAAGTTGTTGGGGAAAAAAAGCATCCATGGAACTGAAAGCTTTTTTTCCCCTTAACTTTTATTACTCGCAGTTCCTTTCCATGACTTCGCTCTGCTTTCTGATATTCAGGAAACCTGGTAATTCTTCCTAACTGTAGGACGTGGCTAACGGGTATTCTTCCTGGAGGAGTCAGACACCTGACTGGGCTGTTTGATCTGTCGTGGGTTGTCAGAACCTTGGGAGAGACTTATGATAGACTTGGGTTTGAATCTTGTCTCTTTCTACACTCTGTAGTTTTAATGTATGGTAGGTTGCAGTGTTTAGAGTCATAATAGGCCTCTCCTCTGGCATCCCCATGGGCTAGTGTGAGGCTTCTAGAACTGAGTGCTGTGGAGGGGGTGGAGAGGAGGTGGGCCTTTCTGGAGAATTCCTACAAGTTCCCCAGGGAGTTCAGGCCTCTGGGGCCCTTGCAGTATCCATTCCTCTACACTAGACAGTGAGGCTCCCTTTTCTGGCCACCTGCGTGTTTGCCTGAGCTGTAGTCAGCCTAGCAGGAATAGCGGCCTTGCATTGCGTTTGTTTCTTTTCCTGGAATGTTTATCTCTCCTTGTATTTGGTGGCAGCTCAGCTGACTTGACTGGCACCAACACTGCCAGCCCAGGGAGGGACTGGATAGGGTGTAGGCAGTATCTCAGGTTGGACTGGTTAGGGGAAACTGGAGTGACCTAGGGGCTCAATTGGGGCTTGGTACAGTTGCTACAATCCCCTTAAGGGTGCAGTGGGGGGAGGAGGGCAGTGGTTGAGTATAGGACTACTTAATCTCCAGAGGCCCCTCTTGCTCAGTTGTGGTTTGAGGAGACCCTCTTCATCTGCTCTAATCTAGAGGCAGGCATCAGAGAGTCATGGGCATCTGGACCAGCAGACAGCGGCTGCAGGTAGGTAGGGGCCTGGGAGAGCCCTTGTCCATGAACCAATTTCTTCTGATTATGGTGGGAACTAATAACTGAGTCTCTGCCTCTGTTTGTGCCTGGGGAAGACAAAGCTCTTAGGTGTTTCTCCACCAGAGCTGCCCCCTCCCTTTCTCTTTTCCCCCATAGGCACACATTTGGACACAGTCAGGCTGCTCAGAACAAGGTGTACTTTGAGGACATCTCCCTTCAGTTCTGGAAAGGGCTCTCTTTCTCTGTCTCCTTTGGGAATGAGTCTTGGAGCCTTAACACTGTCCTGCTTGGAAGGTTAAGAAGGCACAGGAAAATCTTGAAATTTTGTAAAGTTAGGTAAAACAGTTTACCTTTAAACCAGTTTTGTCCTTTGCTTTCCCTGGGAAAAAGAATTTTTTGACACACACACAGACACCCTTGTTGTTTTAACAATCTAAGATTGAGAAATGCCTCCTGTGATTGTTTACTTTCTTCCACTCCGCCTTATGGCAACAGAAGTCATTCCTGACTGTCATAATTTGTCCTAGACTCTGAGCTAGGTGGGACCCTCCTGAAGTCGGGCCTCTGATGACCCAGGTAGAAGATCCGCAGGACATGGGGAGCAAGAGCCAAATGTGGTATTGGACTCAAACTTCAGTGTGTTGGGACCCACAGCCTCCCAAGATAGGACTGCCAGTCCTCTGGTCCCCGAACCTCAATGTGCTAGAGTGAGGGAGTCTTGCCTCAGGCCACACAGCCAGGGAAAAGCCAACTATGGCTGGAATCCAGGTATTCTGCTTTCCAATCCAGTGTTCTCCTTTAAGGTTATTGCCCAGTAGACACCTGGTGTGACATAGAATGTGTGCTCTGCTTTCACCTGAAAGATCTTTTATAGGGATGACTTATCTGGGTGTCCTTGGCTAACTTCATTCATTATCAACAGTGTGCGATCATTGTACTGGGCATGGAGCTACAAAGAGGAAGACTTCCTCTTTAGAAACCCACAACGGAGGAGACTGTGCCTTCGCAATTAGCAAATGACACTGGGAAACAAAGATGTGTGTGTGTGTGTGTGTGTGTGTGTGTGTGTAAGTAATCTCTTTGTTTCTGTCCTTATTAATCCCTCCTTTTCTTCTTTTCTTCATTTCTCTTCCATTCAAAAACCCAGTGTTGATATCACAGTTCTTCAGTCCTGATTTTATTTGTATGAAATTATTCCTCTAATTTCTGAAGCCACACATTATTAGTTCTGCTGGGTCATCTTTGCTGCTTTATGATAACTGTAATGAGACATCAACAGCAATATGGCTGTGTATTACGGTTTTTGGGAATTCCAAACTGGGAGTAGGCTAATTTATGCTTGGGAATGACAAACATGTTAATACCAAGGCTGTCCCAGCCCTTGTGCAGATCCCATCCTGGGAACTTGCCAGATTTGGGAACTCAGCTGGGTTCTAGGTGTGTGTGAAAGGGACATCCTGTGGTCAAGTTAAACCTGGTGATTTCTCCGTTGTCCCTTTACCCAGTGTCAGCTATACCTTTTCTATTCAGTGCTCCCTGCTTGTTCCTGACAATAAACAGAGACTGGAATTCTGCTTAAATACACATCCATCTGAAAATGCCAGTTCTTATCCAGCTAAATGACTGTAAACCAGTAGTCTTACAACAAATGGTTCACCTTTGAGGCTTAAAGCCATTTCGGGCCTGGCACTGTAGACATTTCACATTTGGCTCTCGCACTTCCTGGTGTGGTCTCGACGCAGTTAGGTCACTGTGAATTCCAGTCAGCCAGAACTTGACTTGTAGGTGAGTTAACAAGGCATGAGATTAGACCCTGTGACCACTACAGAGATGCCTCTGTGCATTGGTGAGGGTTTCTGGGAGCCAGACCATGGCTGTAATTGAAAAGGCCTTGGTTGTTGGGGCCTCTGTGTTTGCCTGGGTCCATGCAGGTCACCAGCTTGGGGAGAGATGTCTGGAACCTATTCTAAAGGTCAGAGACCTCCAGGTTGGAAGGTTGTAGTAGCTTGGGAGTAGGCGATAGGGTCTAGCTGGGAGCTGGTGCCCTGGTGAACGTGGCCTGAAGGGATTTGTCCCCAGAAGGGCTGTGTCACATGCTCAGTGTTTCAGGTTCCACTTTTCAGTCTCCTCTCAGCCCGCCCCTTCCCTACACAAATGAAGACCAGGGGCTATATAATTGGCTGTTGCTGAATTCTTTGGCAGTGATTTTAATGTCTGGTCTCCTTCTGTTATGTAACTGTTTCACTATCCCCCCTGCTGCCTCTCCAAAGCCCCTAGTGAAGCCCAGAGAAAGGAGAATGATTTGCTAGAGCCTAGGGCTGCTGGTCTTTGCTTTTGCCTGTTTTGTTATGTGGGTTTTTTCTTTTTCTTTTTTTTTTTTTTGGTGGTGGAGCAAGTTAATCTCTTCCTCCTTTTTGTAAAAAGTAAGTAGATTCATTGAAAATAATTTGAAAAGTTAAGAGGTTGAAAAGCATACTTGCATTCCTATCACCTAGAGGAAATATGTTGGCATGCTTCCTGCTAGTCTTTTTTTTTCCTTATACATGTTTAAGAATATAGCTAATACTTTATAGATGGACAGATAGGTTGATACAGATGTAGATAGCTTGGTGTCCAGCATTTTTCACTTAAGTTTTTGTCACAAGCATGTCCTATACTGTTAAAAGTCACAGAGGTTTTTATCACTTTTTCCATTGACTATGCCATGACTTTCTAATTTCACTCAACTATCGTTGAACATGCAAGCGCGTCTGCGTGCACACACACATACACACGTACACACACCATATTTGTTTTTCTTAGTGGTGTGGTGAGGCTCATGTTTAAAGCTTTATGTACTTTTTAGATGATTATTGGAGGAGAGTTTTCTAAAGGAGAAAATATGGCATGAAAGCTTTTTGAGAAGGACTAGGTTTTTAAACCAGTCTTTCTAAAGAGTATGCCTGTTGACAGTTATGTGTTTCCTTTGTGCTGGCAGATGAATATAGTTTATTGCTGATGGAAGGATGGGTCTAGAATTGTGATTAAAAAGGAAATTAGGTACAGGAAGTGCCCTGGGCAGGGGCACAGGGCCCAGGGCCAGGCTATAGGACAGGTTCTTGGGATCAGGCTGAGCAGAAATCTGCAGACAACACATCAGTGGGGGTGATGTCCCAGGAGTTACCTTTTGCAGTAGCTTCTCCATTAGCAGCCAAATCCCTGGGCTAGGCTTCCATGGACTGTGGCACTGGGGCGGTGATGTTGGGGTGAACACCAGCGAGTTAACTGGCTGCCCTTGTCATGACAGAGATGCGACTCTTTTCAGATGTGGGAACAATTTATCGAATCAGACAGACACAGGCAGCCTGCTCTCCCACCTCCAGAGGGTTTCAGATCTGGGGAGGGGCCTTAAAATGGGAACCTTTAGGTTTCTAGGAATTCCTTTTAGGAGAAGCCTGAGGCCTGTGCTCCAGGCTTTTCCCAAGGTATAAGTTTTGAAGTTACTTCCTTTGGAATGTCTTGACTACAGCTGAATTCTTCCCTTTGAGGGACTCTCGGGATCTGGGAATCTGCCAGGGTCGTTTGACACAGAGCCTGGGGATCCAGGGAGAGGCTGTGCTGAGGGAAGGGGCAGGATTATTAAGCCAGTGTGGCCAGTATGATGTGAGGTCATGCTCCTTCCTACCTGGGCACATGGGTCTGGAGGTCATGGGGAGGGCCCCTGTAATCTCCTGGCCCCATGACAGCTTGCATTCTAAAAATGCCTTTAAACTTTTCTTCAAAAGTTTCTTCCTGTTTTGCATCATGTCCTTTTGCTTTTGACATCCTGAAACCACGGAGTTGTCGTTGGTGTTTCAGGACACCGCCAGTTTGAAAAAACAGGAAAGGAGTTAAGGGTGGACCTAGGGGAACTGTTGGTATTATAGGAGCTTGGGAGACTTGGCATTGAAGTGTCAGGTAGCTCCTGGCATTCGGAGGAGCCTTTCAGGCAGCCTGGGCTGGGTCCCTGCCTGGCTGAGAATTAGTAGACTTGAATCTTCACTCCAAAGTTAGGAGGGGCCCTAAGGAAGAGGATTTGCTTATTCAGCATAAGAAGCATGGGAGACAGATATGAACAAGGGCTGGCCCCCCTCACAGAGCATCACTCAGCAATGAGCCCTGAGCAGTGGACAGATTCTGCTAAGATCGTGAGTCCCCCCGGGTACTGAGGGAGGCACAGGGAGCCAGATGCATGGTCTAGGCCTGAACAAGAGTCAGAGTGAACCACCTCTCTTCCAGACACTGGTTTTAGTATCCTGTTTCTCAGCATGTTTGAGCAGTGTCCCTGGTTGGTAAGGGCAGGGATCTACTGCTGAAGACAGCTTGTGATTTCCTCTAGCTGCTGTCACATGGAGAGATCGTCACAGCTGAAGTTCCAGCTCTTGCATACAGTTACCAGCAGGCCAGGCGAGGACAGGAAGTGGAGGCAGAGTGAAGGGGCCATGATAAAATGAGGAGAAGGTGGCATAGTTGGGGCTATACTGGGCAGGGGAAAGTTGAGGGACAGATGGAAGAAAGGGAGAAAGAGGTACAGAGAGGGGGTTCGTGGTCTGTGGAGGGTAGGGGCAAGCCTTGAAGGCCTCGGAGTTAGGATTCTGACTTCTGGTTCTTTTCCTAAATCATGACATCATTTTGGGCAAGTCCTGACTCCACTGGTTCCCGTACCCTTCTCTGAAGTTTGAGTGGGCAGGACCTGTTAGTCTAGCATGCCCTACCTTCTCGTCCTCCATGAGTCTAGGCTGATGTGGGGAGAAACCCTTGTCATATTTGCAACATAAAGGCCTCTGCAGTTCCCTGTGAAGCCCACTCATAACTGCCCATTTCAGGGCTGACATTCTGCTGAACATTTTAGCATCTCTGAGCAGGCATGAAGATTTTAGCAGGTAGAGGACCTTTGAAATGACATGGGGAACACTTCTATCACTCTGGCTAGCTCTGTGATATGGGGAAGTTGTTATCCTCTGTATGCCTCCGTCTTCTCATCTGAAAATGGGGACAATCATAGTACTTGGTGATACTTAGAGATGTTGGGAAGTTTACTTTATAGTGATGACTAAAGGGCCTATGCAGTGCGTAATGCAGAAACCGGTTCTAAATGTGTATTGTCTGTTATTGGTAGTACTTATTTGTGAAGATTTTTTTAAAAAGATTTATTTATTTATGCATACAAGAGCTGAGGTGCAGGCCAGAGGTATGGGGTGGCAAGAGGATTTACCAGAGACAGAGTGGGGAGCAGAACAGGCAGATTGACCAAAATACACTGCTGAGGACAGAGTGGGGAGCAGAGTGGGGAGATTGACCAAAATACACTGCTGAGGGGAGCAGTGGGTGAGGCAGGAGAGGTCTGCTGTGCTATGTGGGAATCTCCCCGGCTGGGGATCAAATTCATGCTGCAGTGGCTGCAGACAGCCTCATAGGCTGAGACTCAACCCCTTGTACCACCAGGGAGACCCTATTTGTGAAGATTTTGGCTTTTGCTTTTGTAACCTTTCTTGCCCTGTGTTTTAGTTGAAAATACAATGTCACCATTTAAAATGCTTAAAAATATATACTTCTACTATCTACCATTGTAACGAAACCTACCATTATTTTCCAAAAGCACACTTGTTTTGCTCTGTTGCAATCATACTGTGAAACTATTTTTGCAGTAATGCTATTTTTGTCTAACACACTCGTCTAACTCATGTTGTTTCTAAATATCCTAATTATTTTGGAAGCTGCCATCCTAAAATCCTTATGTACATTCCCTTTGCATTTAACATTCTAGGTTTCACCATGGAGCATCTTGAAGTGCTGTGTATAGTGCTTTGCTTCCGTTAAATTATTTCATTGGAATAAATCCCTAGAGAGGAACTTCTGGACCAGAGGGTATATTCTTTAACACACTTGTTCACTTTGCCATATTGCTTTTCAGGATTGTTGGAATATTCCAAAGACCCTAAATTGTAAATTCATTGGCTTTTACGTGTGGGTTCTGAGGGGGAGTAAGATCTATCTGGAGTCTCACATTTATGCTCCCAGTCTTAGTGAATTTCCCTTTATAGGGTACTGGCGTCATATCTGGACAGGAGCCTTTACCTACAAGCAATTGCCTCTTGGGCAGTTCCTGCTGAGGTTACTCTGTGTCCAGGAAAGGAAACTTACTGTTGGTTCTTTAAACACTTCAGGGTACCTTTATCAGGATAAGAACCTTTTCTTCTTTCTTATTTTTTGTAAGTGATTTTTTTTAAAGATTTATTTATTTATGCATACAAGCTGGGGTACAGGCCAGAGGTGGGGGTTGGCGAGAGGGTTCACCAGAGACAGAGTGGGGAGCAGAACAGGCAGATCTACGGAAACACACTGCTGAGGGGATCGGCAGGCGAGGCAGGAGAGGTCTGCTGCGCCATGTGGGAATATCCCCCGGCCTGGTGTCGAACTCGCACCTAACTGCTGCGCCACTGGGGAGGTCCCTTTCCTTCTTTTTTATATGTGAAGCCAAACCTGTAGAATGGCGGTAGAGCCTGGCTTTAAAAGTGTAACTTAAAAAGATGGTGTTGACCTAAAAATTTCCTGGTCAGTTGCTAGAAACACTGTATATAGCCATCCACAGAAACGGTGTCAGGTTCTAGTGGACTAACTTGACAGCAAGCCATTTATCCTATGTAGGTGAACTCCAGTCTGACAGCTCTGGTTTATGGAGTCCAGACACAGGGCCCAAATGAAGAAAGACTTTTAAATTGTATTGAATGCAAATACATTAATCAATAGCCTAAGGTCTACAAATAATAACAACCAGTTCTAGCTCTGTAGCCTCACTCTCATGTGCCCCTTTTGCTGAATTGCGTAGGTGGAAGAATGAGGTTAGAGCTAGTGATTTCAGTGACCCAAAATTTACAAACCCAGCAGACAGAACTTCATTCTGCTTGTGACAGCTGTTCCCTTCTTCCTATAGACACTCCATCCACCTCTCTTCTGCATTCCATAACAATCAGTGTGGACTCAAAGGGTACTCTGGGTCCATTTGGAATCAGTATATTGTTCCTGGGGCCCCGAAGGCAAGAATTTTTTCCTGTGTAAAATGGGGTGATAAGTCCTACTTGGAGGGGATTGAATGAGATAAGGTATGTGGTAATATCAGTGCTCTCACTGTTTAATCAATGTTTAACTAGTCCCCTTGGGGGTTTAGAAGGCATACTGCCCTGGGCCAGAGTTTAGAGGAGGAAGGAGAGATGTGAGCTGTAACCACAGTTGAGGGACAGGGTTTAGCCTGGAGCAAAGGCTTGGTGGAGTGGGTGGTTTATATAGAGCAGTCCTACCCTAGGCCACAAGAAGCCCCTCCATCTTGTTGAATCCACAATACTGAGATCTTGGAGTGAGGGTTGCCGTGTATTAAGCATGCCAGGATTATGGGATGTCCCACCACCTTTCCTTCTTCAGGTTGACACTGTCAAAATCCTGGGAAGAAGTCATCATACACTATGAATAAGGTATCAGGAGGAGTTGCTAGAAGTATAGGTTGTTTGGAGAAATCTCAGGAGGTAAGAAGAAACATGTTAAAAACAAAAACAAAAACAAAAATAGGGCCTCCCCGGTGGCACAACGGGTTAAGCGCAGCGCTATGAAGCTATGCAGAGCCACTGAAGCACGAGCTCGATGCTCAGCCAGGGAGATTCCCTCATGGCGCAGCAGACCTCTCCTGCCTCGCCCGCTGCTCCCCTCAGCAGTGTATTTCCGTCTCTCCGCCTGTTCTGCTCCCCACTCTGTCTCTGGTGAATCCTCTCACCGCCCCACACCTCTGGCCTGCACCCCAGCTTGTATGCAAAAATAAATAAATCTTAAAAAACAAAAACAAAAATGGGGACTGGACAGAGGTGGACTCAGCCTAGGATTCCCAGTGGCCTGTGCCTGATGTTGTTAGAAAAACTTAAGACTCAGGCCAGTAAATAACCTGTCTTTACCTAGGGACTGGTGTCGGAAGCCAGGATGCGATGTCCTTCAGTCCAACTCTGGAGCCAGCCAAGAGCAATCTAAGAGAAGTCAAATCCTCTCTTTTGGCCTCAGTTTAGCCACCTATAAAATGAGATGAGAGATTGGCTTGTATGTTCTCAGGAGTCTCTTCCTGCCTGGGAGTTCTTTTTTTTTTTTTTTTAAAGATTTTATTTTATTTATACATACAAGCTGGGGTACAAGCCAGAGGCATGGGGCGGCAAGAGGGTTCACCAGAGATAGAGTGGGGAGCAGAACAGGCAGATCAGAGGTACACTGCTGAGGGGAGCAGCGGGCAAGGCAGGAGAGGTCTGCCGCACCATGTGGGAATCTCCCCGGCCGGGCGTCGAACTCGCGTTACCGCTGCCAACAGCTCCACAGCGCAGCGCTCAACCACTGCGCCACCGGGGAGGCCCATCTGCCTGGGAGTTCTGATATAGCCTCGCACTCCTGCATGGTATAGCTGAGTGGCTACACTGCAGGATGAATATGGCCCAAGTAGAGCTGGGGTGACTGACAGGGGTTCCTGAGCCTGAGTCTTTCTGGACAAATCCATACTCCCCCAACCCTTCTACCAATTCTGGGTTTTAGGCACAAAATTAAAAGTGAGGGGATAAATTCGTAAGTTGGTTAATTTGAAAATCCAGTCAGTGGGAGCCGCTGTGAATTTGGGGTCCTAGGCTCCAGCAGCAACCACTTCAGCCATCCTCACAACAGATAATGCTTATTGACCACTTACTATGTGCCAAGCATGCGAAAAGTCGTTCATAAACATTATTTTCATTTACTCTTGCAGCAGCCTTTTTGTGATCTAATTGCCCTGGTTAGAACTTCCAGTACAATGTTGAATATATGCAACTGTAACCAGGCTGAGGCCAAAGTCCAGTAAAGTTGGTGCCCCCCCGCCCCCCAGCAGTTTGCTGATGAGAATGAATAGCCCCAGGGAAAAATGCTAAGTTTGCAGTTTGGGGTGAAGATTCTGATAAAAGGGACTGAAGATGAAGGGGAATTCAGTCGCCATAATGTAGGAATAGAGGAATTAGTCGCCATGATGTAGGAAAAGAAAAATGAGTTGCCAGTATGTAGGAAAAGAAAAAGGAGTGACAAAAAATGTAGCCGCCAAGATTGAGAGTTTGGAAACAAGACGCCAGAAGTTTTTGAGCCGCCAGGATATAGATTGAGCTTTTTTGGAATCTCCAGTGACTTTGGGACCAGCAACTTTGGAGGCTTTGCATGTAGCCGAGCGATGGAAACTGCTCCCAGTTTTGTTTTTACTGCAGACGAAGGTAAAAAGCAGAGGCCCGAAGCGGATGCCTTCCTAAAATGCGTGAGTGCAGTCTGTTGCGCAGTCTGGCTGCTCTAGTTGCTGTTTTCAGTGTTGTTGGCCTGGTGCTGTGCTGGGGCACCATGGCAGTTCCAGGAGCATCTCCAGTTGTGTTCTGTGTCATCCTCATGAGTTGGAACCTGGCCTACAGTCTGATTGTTGCATGTCTGCAGAAGCAGGAAGATGCCATTTTGGAAATGTGGCCTATTGTTTGGAAGAGGAGCTCCATGTCAGCAGTAGCGGAAAGACACCACCTTTGTTACTTTTCTAGGACTTAAAGGACTAGACATTGCTTTAAGTAAGGTAAATGGCCATATGTTGACTTTAGTAATTCTTTGCTTTTTCCTGTTTATTAAATAAGTCCCATTGTTATTGTTTCCTAAGCCTGAGTAGTCTTACAATTGTGTGCGCGGGTGCAGAACTAAGATAGTGACCGGTAAGTAATTTGAGCACTGCCTTTGGCCAATTTTGAAGCCCCATTTGCCCGATATCAGTTTTGGCGCCCAACGTGGGGCTATTTTGCCAGGTATCACAACCAGAGAGGACATCCTTATCTTGTTCCTGACTGATGTTAGGGGGAAAACGTTCAGGCTTTCACTAAGTATCATTAAGTATGATGCTAGCAATGGGCATGTAAAAAGGTTCTTAATCAGGTGAGGAAGTTCCCTTCTATTTGTAGTTTGCTGTGTGCTTTTATAATGAATACTTGATGTGTTTTGTCAAATGCTTTCCTGTGTCAAGATGATCATATTTGTCATTTCTTCTACAGATATGATGTATTTATTATTCACTGATTGATTTTATAAATCAATCTTTGAAACTTGGTCATGGCATGAAATCCTTTTTATTTGCTGCTAAATTATGTTTCTAATATTTTGCTGAGAATTTTTTTTTTTTTAGATTTATTTATTTAAGCTGGGGTACAGGCCAGAGGCATGGAGTGGCGAGAAGGCCCACCAGAAACAGAGCGGGGAGCAGAACAGGCAGATCAGAAATACACTGCTGAGGGGAGCAGTGGGTGAGGCAGGAGAGGTCTGCTGCGCCATGTGGGAATGGCCGAGCGTGGAACTTGCGTCGCCGCTGCCGACAGCTCCACAGCACAGCACTTAACTGCTGCGCCACCAGGGAGGCACTTTGCTGAGAATTTTTAATCATAAAAGATTGATCTGTAGTGTTTCTTTTGTTTTCTAATTTTATTGAGGTATTTTTGACAGTAAGGGATTTGTAGTTTTATTTCTGGTGAAGTCTAATTTTGGTGTCAAGGTAATCCTGCCGCATAGAATGAGTAGGGAAGTATTCTTTCCTCTTCAATTTTAGGGAGAGTTTTTGAAGTATTAGTGTTAATACTTTCAACTGTTTAAATATCTGTTAGAATTCATTGGTGAGGCTCTTTAGGCCTGTACATTTCTTTATAGGAAGCTTTTTGATTACTAATTCAATTTCTTTACCGGTCTTTGGCCTGTCCAGCATTTTTGTTTATTCTTGAATCAGTTTTGGTGGTTTGTGTCTTCCTAGGAATTTGTTCACTTTAAGTCATCTAATTTCTTTGCATACATTTGTTCATAATATTCTTTATAGTCATTTTGATTTCTGTAAGTTTGGTAGGGATGTCCCTGCTTTCATTCCTGCTTTTGGTAATTTGGATTTTCTCTTTTTTTTTTCTTGATCGACAGAGCCAAAAATTTTTATTCATATGTTTTTTCTATTGTTTTTTCTCTGTTTCATTAATTTCTGCTCTAATATTCTTTCTTTTCTTCCTTGTGCTTGTGTTCGGTTTAGTTTGCACTTTTTTTCCCTCAGTGTTTCAAGGTGCAAGATTAGGTTATTTATTTGAGATCATTTTGATAGATACTGTCAAATTTCCCTCCATTTTATACTCATTAACAGGGTATGAGGAGTACCTGTTTCCCACTTCCTTGCCAGCACTGGATGTTATTAGGCTTTTTACACATGTCAAAATGTTAGTCAATTATGGCATCTTGTTTTAATTTGTTTCTTGGATTACTGAATGTTGAGCAAACTTCATGTATTTCTTGGCCATTTGGATTTTTTTGTGACCTGCTTGTTATTTTTTTTACTCATTTTTCTCTTGGTTTTAAAAATATGTTTGTAGAAGCTTCCAGTGTTATGGCGACTACTCCTTTATTATGTATTACTTGCAAATATGGCCTCCCAATCTGTCACCCATCTTTTGACTTTATTGCTATACTTTGTTACTCTATACTTGCTACTCTATGTTGCTATACTCTAGTTCTACCTAACTAGAAGTTGTCAATTTTTATATATTTAATTATGTCTTTCCATTTGTGAATTCAGGTTGTTTTTGTACCTGAAGGTCTTTGTCTCAAGATTATAACATTTTTCTTCTGCATTCTTTTCTAGGTGATTCTTTATCATTTTAGTACATGTCAATGCTAGAAAGTAAACAGATCTGTTGTTTAATTGCTTCATGTGTCACAAGAAGCTTTATATCAAACCCAAAGCACCCTTTGAGGTTCCAGACTGTTCCTCCAGCTCTATCATTGATGCTGGTGATTAGCATAGAGATATGAAATTTGACCCACTTGTGGTTACAGACCTATAAATAATCCATTGGCTTTGGTGTTTAGGGAGTCAGGGGATAAGGCACAGTAATACTTAATGAACAGCTGTTACTGTCAAGCATTGTGATAAGTATGTATGTTATTCTCATTTATCACCTGGAAACAACACTTTATTGTACCCATTTCTTAGAGGAAGAAATTGGAACTGACTGCATTTAAAATGGTCCTGATATCAGAGAGATATCAGCAGGGGTGTATGCATGATTGGTTGACTGCCCAGTCAGTTAAGAGTTGTCGCCTCAGAAATTCTCAGGGTTCCAGAACTGTTTAGAGAGGTAGCTGGTTCACTAATAAAACTCCCATGAAACTTATTTATGTGCTAGAGTACTGAATTGGTGCTTTACTGGGATGAACACCATTGTTAAGTGGTTTCGGATGCTCTGGTTGTGGAGAGCAGTATACCCCAGTATAGTCATGGAGCTCGTGAATCAGAAGTCAAAACAGAAAAGTGAGTTTGTACTTTAATATCTGATGGTGATAGGCTGTTGTGGCTGATGAATGCAGCCCACAGTATTGCAACCCTGCCTTGGGGAGCATGGTGTAGTCTAGAACTTGGGGCTCCCTTTCCCCTATTACAGCCCTGAGAAGCAGCATCTAGCTCCACCCTCACTACCCTGTTTTGTTTTGCTTCTGTACTTTTCTTCCTTCTTTCCTTCTAAGGTTGGCTGTTAATATTTATTTCATGGCCCATTATCTCATGTTCTGACTTGCCTTATTTATTCATTCTATTTCACCCTCATTCTAACTTTCTTATTCAACTGTTTTTATTTTATTTTTTTTTTAAGTTTGACATAACCTCAAACTTACAGAAGAGTTGCTACAGTTATATAAAGAATTTTTGGATATTCTCTAGATTCCCCTAAACTACCCAAATGCTAACATTTTACTATAGTATTTTTCTCTCTCTAATTATTCTGAACCTTGCCCCCACCCTTAAATATTTAATTTGTATTTCCTAAAAATAAGAATTTGTTTATGTTATGATAAAAATCAGGAAATCAACATTGAAAAATTTCTATTATCTCATCTACACACATTATGAAGATTTTGTCAGTTGTCCCAAGAACGTTCTCTTAGTAAAAGAAAACCGGTGATCATGTATCATATTCATTTGTCCTGTCTCTTTAGTCTCTTAACCTAGAACAATACATGAATAGGTCTTGTATCACCACACTGACATTATTGAAGAATTTCAGCTAGTTCTTTTGTAGAAGGTCCCTCAATCTGAGTTTGTTTAATGTTTCCTTGTAACTTGGTTCAGGTTATACACTTTTCACAAGGATATCATGCAAGTTATGTTGAATATTCAGCGCATTATATCTGGAGGCTCCTGCTGTCAGTTTGTTCCTAACTGATCGTGTGTGTGATCATTTCATTAGGGAGGTGTCTGCCATTGTTCTCTGTTCTAAGTTTACTATGTTACTCTTTTAAATTAAGGAGCTTATGGGCATTTACTTTGAGATTATGTAAATGTCCTGTTCCTCAAACTTTCATCCACTGGTTTTTGGCACCAATGGATGAATCTTGCCTGAATCAAATTTTATTATGGTGGTTTGTGATCTGTTTCCATCATTCCTTATACCTTTATTAGTTGGCATTTTCCTGTGAAAAACAGCTCTCCCTTCTCTGGTATTAATTACTTCCAGTGTAGACTTGTGGATTCTGAGTTTATTCAATAGCTAATAGTCCTTTACTAGTATGATTTATTTTGATTCTCAGACTGTCCCAGATTAGCCAATGAGATGTTCTTCAGACCGACTCCAGGGTCCTTTTAACATATCCCATTATTCTTTGAGCTCTTCTTACTTTTAGGCACAACCATATGATCCAGCCTCTTCTGTTCTTTTCCTGACACAGCCCAGAATCAGCCACTTCTCTGATGAGTCCAAGCTCTTTTTAGTAGAGAATGGTATTTAGAGACCAAGAACTGGGCTCACCCTTGTTTTTAGGGTCCACCCACATTGCTATGTGTACGTCTAATGTGTTGATCTAACTGCTGCATAATACTCTGGTGTTCATCCCAGTTTTCTCTTTCCCTTCAACTATGCCTTCACAAATAATGTGTGAGGAACAGTGTTTTACGTGTCCTTTATAGACCTGTGTGTGTGTTTATGTTGATTGAGCAGTGCCAGATACAGCTCCAGAGTGGCCACCACCCGTTTATATTTCCACCAGGGGAGTTTGGGAATCTCAGTACCACTACAAATGATTGGCATTAGCCAGCTTCCTTATGTTTGCCAAACAAATAGATTTTTTTTTCCTTCTGATTGCAAATGATCCTGAACATCTCTTCATATGCTTAATGGCCTTTGGAATTCTTCCAGTTCTGGGGCCTCCCAGAGGCTTCCTGGTACTCTCTTCTTGCTTCTACTGCTCCACTTTTGAATTTGGGAATCAGCATTCATGGTATAGAAATTCACTTGAGAAGGATATATATGAGTGATGTCAAATAAGATTTTGCCTTTATGCCACTTGGGATCAGTTGGTGTCTCCCTGCACCTCAGGGTTGAGAAGGATTCTGAGACAGAATCCCCATGTGCACCAGTGGGGTGAGTGTTGTTGTCCACTGTGTAGATGTGTCCATGAATGTCAGAACCTTAAAGGATTTTTAAAAGGGGGAAGATAAGGATGGCTTTTTGCGGGGGGGGGGGGGTGGCGCAAATCCAAGCGTGTCCTTAAGGAAGTCTCTCTGATTTGTGTATAAACCTGAGATTGAAACATAATTCTCAAGGTTCCTACAGCCCTGATGTGCCCAGATTCTTCAGAACTCAAGTTCAAGGAGGATCATGACCCTTCGGGGTGGGGGAGGGGGTGTCTGACTAGAACTTTGTTCCCTTAGTTTTAAACCTTGGTACACTTGGCGACATCACCCCAGGTTCACTGAGTCATTCTCTCAAGGAACAAGTGTTATTTGGTGAAGAGCCCATTTAATGTGTCGTTGTGAGGTTTAGATGCAGAAATGTGGCATTTTCATTAGGTTAGACTGTCCACTACTACTATCTCAAATTATAGACCTAGAATCTGGAGGACATTTATTTTACAGCTGAGAGCAGGAGATGTTCCTGTAGGTCATACATCAGCTACTCTACCTGGAAACAAGAGACATCTTTAGAGTCCAGAAAGGACAGTGTTTTTGCCTTTGGTCACCTTGGTTGTAGGTGTTAATTAGGGCAATCTAGATCCTCAAAGATCAAAAGCAAGATAGTTCTTTTCTGTGTTAGCTCAGCTGCTTAACTTGTAGTTGAACAAGTGCTGTGTGGTTTAACACACATTTGTGGATCCTGCTCCATCAGAAACTGTCCCAAGTACAAAAAGGCATGGAATAAAACCTCTGCTGTCAAGGAAATATGGGTCTAACGGAGGAGGCAGGTAAATTCTAGCCCCAAAGGGCTAGAATATAAGCTTGTAAAGGTTGTCATCTTGTTTCTGAACCTAGGAGGATTGTTATCTCTTTCACCAAGGCTTTTGAGGTAGCTTCTAAGAATACATGCCATAAAAATGATCAATATAAACACGTTAAGATCAGAAAAAGAGAAAATGTAACAAAAGGTCAAGACTAGGGAAGAGTTAACATGTAAGTTTCATGATTGTAGAGCCTCTGCAGTGTTGTAACATCTGTCCCTTTGCAAAGTCCAAAAGTGAAGCCCATTCTTTTATATGATATGCATTGTCAGAGAACAGAAATACACTGTAGTTCCAGGTGGAAGTTGTTTTTCTAGGCACCTTACTCTTTAAAGAGCTTCATGGAGTAGAAGGAAAGGGATGGTTAATGAGTGAAGCTGTAAACCAGTATGTCTCAAAATAAAGTCCAGGGGCTGACATTAAAGTTATATCTGCAAGTACTTGTCAAAGTGCACAGTCCTGGGCCTAGGCCCAAACCAAATCAGAAACTCTGGTGAGTGGGACCCGGAATCTGCAGTTTTCCATGCTTTCCCGGATGGTCCTCCTTGCGTCCCACAGTTTGAGAACGTCTGCAGTAGATGGAAACCTCACCAGTATTTGGAAAGCAGATGCCGTGGCTCTCACTCTTAGTTTTTGTTTAAAGGTTGGATGGATTTGATGGGGGTGAGACTAGAATACAAGAAAGGGCAATTCCACTGAGGTCAGTGTTTCCTTGCTGACCAGCTTACTTGCAGGCCATGTCTTGGAAGCCCCACAAGTGTGCCACTTTAGGCACATGGAGGGGCAATTGGTCCTGCTCCCTTGTGGCCACCTGGCTCTGCTCAGCAGGCCTCCTTTGGCACGTTTGTATTTTTTTAGCTTTGTCTTTCTCGATGCCCCCAAATGGAGGGTTCTGAGATCACAAATATGTTCAACTTCCTGTTGAAAAAGCATTTCTGCCCCTGGGTCTAACAGTGGAAATGGGATGGTGAGTTGGCAGAAAGAACAGTGGCTATTAAAAATGTGTTCCATGTGCCCGAGGCATATGAAGTCAGAATTGGGAAGAGATACTTCCCGTTTTCCAGTACTGAGTGGTATGTTTTGAAATCTTTAGTGCATGTGTGTTTGAAATCCTTATTTTTATTTATTGTCCTTAGGTTATATATTTTAAAATTTAATGTTCAATTTGAAAATATGTCTAAAAGTAAAAAGGAAAATACAATTAAAATTTGGTATAAGAAATAGTTTCTGGTACTTTTGAAGCTTTTGTGAGTTTAGATTTTAAAGTTCAGTGAGAAATGGCTATTATAGAACTGGAAGCCCTTGCTGGTGACTGTCTTGTGTTCTTCCGTGAAGTTTTCTCAAGGTTCATTGAAATCCTCTTTGTTGCTTTTATCAGTGACAGGGAAGTGGGAAGAAAGGCTGTGTGCCCTGCACTCGGCTAAGATTTGTTGGTGTTCTCTGTGGCCATGGCAGCCGAGAGGACACTCGCTGCTGTGTGCTGTGCTCCTAGAGAGGAGGAGCTGAGAAGCCAGTTCAGGCAGCTGTTTCTCTGCAAAACTTTCCTTGCCCGAGTTAACTCCTTCCTTCGTGCCATATCAGCTATTGTCACCACTGTCACTCTTACCACTGTTGTTTGCTTTGCTGGTGCCCCTCCTGCCAAGGGCAGAGACCTACTCTTAACGCAGCCCCTGGTACCACTGTTGCATGCCTGGTGCCAGCGGACATGTGGTGTGTGCTCACCAGGTACATATTTTAATGGATGTGGTGCTCTGAGTATGTAAGGGAAAGGAGGAAGAGGAAGAGGAAGAACCAACCTTGACTGGTTCAAGAAAGTTTCCTAGGGGAGGTGAAGTTTGAACCAAGAGCAGGCAGCTGTTGGGTTGGTGATTATGAAGTCCCTGGGGAACTGTGGATAGCTTCTTTCTGGTGGACTGGCGAGAAGGTTTGGGATGAGCCCCGTGTAGCAGGTGATGCTTCTCATTTCTAGTTTAAGGGCCCAGGGGGGCACTGTTTTTTGGCACCACTGCAAACAGCTGTCAGTCCCAAGCCTGGGGGATTGGTAGCACCTGGCTCAGTTTCTGGTGCGTAGCTGGCCTTTGGAAGATTGGGAAAGAGGAAAAAAGGCCACGGCCTCCTGGGTCTGTGAAACAATTCGGGAGGCCGGGGTGGGGGCTAATTTGAATGGGGGCTATGCCATGTACTAGACAGACTGAGACCTGGCCAAGAGAAATATTCAAGCACCCCAACTTTTCGAGCCATAAAGCTCTGGGCACTGCCCAGTCCCATAGTTCCCAAATGTTTGAATTTCACTGGCTGGGAAAATTTCAGAAGAAACTTAGGGGTCTGACCCATGACTGCCAAATGATTTTTTGTAAAATTAAAAGTATAAAAATCAATCCAGCGTCAAAATCCACCAGGATCATTTCATTTTAAAAAAGGACATTTTAACATTTAAAGAGTAAGAAGCACTTAATCTCAGAAGAAAGGGCATTCAGATACATCGATGACATTTAGCTTAATGAAGAGCCTTTGTCTACTGTCTTGTCCCAGGCTGGTGAAAAACTCTTACAAGGCAGCATCATGGCAGGGATTGTGGCTGGTCTGTCGGGAAGCAGTAAGGAGATGTTCCAGCCCACTTAACTGAGGCTGGAGGACTGAACTGGTGGGTTCAGCTAGCATGAAAGTGAGGCGTGGAGTCCGTACTGGGTTGGCTCTAGATTAGCAGGGCTTTTGACGGAAGGGCACGTGTGTGTTTGGGTTTGCCGTGCCAGGCAAGGGAAGCAGTGGAATCTGTCTGAGTTGAGCTCACACATTGAAGTTATTGAGCGACTTACACACAAGGCCATGACCTGGACTCCCAGCCGAGAGGCCCACGTGGCGGGGCTTTAGCCGGGGGAGCCGAGGACAGGCTCACATCTGCTCATCTGCTTACGTAACCCTGCTTCCCAGCTCCCAGAGCCAAGAAAACACACAAGCCAGCCCAGCAGGGCCGAGGGCCTGTGGTAGCACACGCTGTGCGCCGCACAGCAAGGGAAACTTGGCTCGATCTGAGGACTGTCATGGAGCCCTCCTCCCTTTGCTTCTTCCCTTCCCCTCCCCCTGAGGCCCTGGGCAGTGACTCTCAGACCTGGTAGCAGGGCTGCGTGGTTCTCGGCAGAGCTGCTCACTGCTCTGGAGGCCAAACCCTCCGAACTTTCTCTCTGGGACAGAACCAGGCATCAGTGGCGGATGGCACCCCCAGCATGGTAGGTAGGAGGTGTGCAGGGTACACAGGGGGCCTCCTAGCTGGCACTGAACCCAAGAGGGTAATTTGGCTCCAGGTCTAGAGCTGTCACTGACTAGACACATCGTTCAATCACTGTTCACTTGTATAAGCTGTACAATTCTCAGAGCTATGCAGGCTGCAAAGAGAGAAAGTGAGGAAAGAATTGCCAAATTGGGCAAGAAGGGTTGGTGCCATGATGTGAGAGGGGCATAGAGGAGCAGGGGAGTGAGAAGCAGCAGTTTGGTGATGAAGCTCTGCTCTTGGCCAGCCGTGAGCCAGCGTGGGTCTCACTAGGTTCTGCCACACACTTGCAGGGAGCTCCTTGAAGTCGAGAACGATCTTGTACATCCTGTCCCCTCCTCTCAATACTCCATATTTGCACTTGCACACAACTTGGCCCCACAACTTGGCCCCACAGTAGATCCTGGGAAAGTACTGATTAAAACAAATTGGAAGTGGCCTTGACGCATACCACAGGAGAAGTCTGCATAAACAGATGCTTAGGAAAGACTCTGGTTGGGCACTTGAGTAGGCTCCCATGGGTTGTCATAGGCCGTGCCACCTCTTGTATGTGGGTGTGTGTGCTGGGGGTGAGGGGAGGGGAGGGGGAAGATGAACCACCCAAGTTTTCAGCTCTTCTCATTGGCTGGACAGTGGTGTCAGTCGCTGAGGAGATCCCGGAGAAGCAGGTTGAGTCCTAGGCGATGAGGGCAGGTTTCAGTAGAGCTCCCTGGAGGCAGGTTCAGTTCCAATTCCCAGGTTTACACATGGGAAACCAGTATGCTGAGAAAGGGTGATGTTTGCCCAAAGATCATTTAGCAAATCACTGATGGAGCTGAGCAAGGCTCAGGCATCCTTTCTGTAGAGGAAACTACCTCAGGGCCACCTTTCTGGAGCTCCAGAAGGGGTGAAGCTAAGTTGCTTTCCAGCCTACAGGTGTCTGCTCTGAGGCAGCTAGGCAGGCCCAGTGTGAATTCCTGCCTTCTGGGTTGGTTTGAAAGGTGTGAGTTGGTAAGGTGACAATCCAGATGTCTTTTGGGTTCCCGAAAATGCGGTTATGTTTAGCAACATCTTCAGATGGGGCTGGGGAGTTGCAGATGTTGTGGGGCCCTCTAAAGTGAAAAGGGCCCAGTGAGAATCTTTCATGTTTTTCACAAGCGCTGTGCAGCAAGGCCTCCCAGAAGCCTGTCCCCAGGGTTGGGGAGTCAACCTCATGGGCCTCCTGGGGAAGGGCTACCTCAATAAAAGCCCTAA
This sequence comes from Scalopus aquaticus, assembly GCA_004024925.1. NCBI lineage: Eukaryota > Metazoa > Chordata > Mammalia > Eulipotyphla > Talpidae > Scalopus > Scalopus aquaticus. The sequence continues at coordinate 52,338 of PVIJ01007909.1, read as the reverse complement.
GGTTTGTGAAGAGGGGAGGTCCTGCTCCCAGCTGTCCATTAAGGATCTCCTGGCTCTTTGTTAAATTACCTAGGTCCTTCCCAAGATCCGTCAAGTTAGACTCCCTAGGGGAGAGGCCTGAGAGTCCATATTTTTACAAAGTGGTGCCTCGGGAAATTCTGATGATAGGTCTGTAAAAAACTGGTCCAAGATGACACTTTAGTGGAGGGGCAGAGTACCCGCTCAACTGGAGGCACCTTAGGAGATTGGAGCTAGGTCAGCAGGCCCTTCTGTTGCAACTGAGCTGTGAGGCCTTGGTCCCTCCCAGAGGCCAGAGAGCGACCAGGGCTTTTGTCCTGAGGGTCTCCTGTCCCAGGTGGTCTGCTGTCTGAGCTCTGCGGTAATGAAGAGACCAGAAGGATGAAACTCACTGGAGCTTTGATTTTTGAGATTCTGGCCTATCAATGTGAAAGTTTGCCAGTGAGAGGAAAAAGGGCATTTCTGGCAAAGTGTTATCTTTCTCATGGTTTATAGGAATGGAGGAGGGTTAGGTAGAGTTGAGAGTGAAGGACATTGTGCCAAGCTAAGGGGTTTGGCCTTACCTTTGTCCCAAGCCACACAGCCTGAGAGCCATCAGAGGTTTTTAGCGGGAAAGTGTTATGATCAGACTGTATCTCAGGAGAAAATAGGTGAAAAAGAGGGTCCCATGATGATGAAACTGGAGGGAGGGAAGTTGTGAGGAGTACTGGGGAGGGGAGGGGAGGAGCAGGAGGTGGCAAGTGCGCACCTGGTGAGAGGCAGGAGGGGCAAGAGGGTCAAGCTGTTCTCAGAATGTCTCATTTCAGGAGGGTGAGTGATCTCTGGGGACTAGGGGCTGCTTGGTAAACAGGGCTGCAGAGACCTGCACGCTGGGCCTTGGTGGCTCTCGCCAGTATGTTTCAGGTGAACTTGTTCTGAGTTTTGTGGTTAGTGTTTTCTCCTCTGTTCTGTGGGGGTCCTTTTGCGGGGTTTTTTTGTTTGTTTGTTTTTTGTTTTTTGGTTTTTTTTTTGCGGATAGTTTGCTTTACAGTGAAGCTGGTTACACCACAGTAATAGTTCCCAATGTTTCCTAATCAATTGGTTCTGGGACACGTAAGTTTGGAAATGGTGGGTTAAATAAATAAAGTGAAGGGGAGAGCTCTTGATTATGCACCTTCTCAGGGTCTTTGGTATATATACGTCATGACATTCCAGAAGCAGGATTTAGTATGCAGGATTCCCACCCATATTTGACCAGGGGACACACTCTTCCATTGAGCATTGCACCGGGATTCGTGTTTCCTGGAACCCACTTTGAGAAAGTCTGACCTACAGAGAGTACTGAGCACCTGGGTTGGAGTGTTGACCCTGCCCCCCAGTCTTTGTGTGGCCACAGGCCAGTCATCTTGCTTCTGCCTCACTGTGTGTGGCATGAGAGGCAGTTCCCAGCCTTCGAGAAGTGCAGCCCTCGCGGCACAGTCTGTTTCTACTCAGGAGATAAGGACATCCCTGCTGCCTCTGCATCTTCACCTTTCCCTTTTTTCCTACTCCGAACCTACCACTCACTCAGTACCAACCATCTAAATCTCATCAGATGTCCACTATGTCAGGAGCTGTCTTACTTATTTCTATCACCATAGTCTGGAGCCATGTTCTTCCAAGCCAGAAATTTGGAGTTAATCCTTTGTCCCTTCTTCAGCCCCTTCGTTATCACTGTGTACCCTGCTTTTACTAAATATTTGTCTTTGGTGCTCTTTCCAGCTGTTTCTTCACTCTTTCCTCTCAGTCTCCTCTGGGGGTCTCATGCTCTCCAGCCGCTCCCATCAGGTCCCTTCCTGGGACTTGAATATGGTCTCTCATGTCCCTCCCCTAGGGAGTCTTACTTGACCGATCTTGGAAAGGACCTAGATAATTAACAAAGAGCCAGGAGATTCTTAATGGACGGATGGGAGCGGAATCTTATGCCACTCCCTGCTACCTTCTTACTGAAGGCTGCACAACTGACCTCCCCAACACACCACACACACACACACACACACACACACACACACACACTCACACACTCCCATTCCACACTCGGCTAGGCTCAGAGAGAACGTGTGCAAAGGCCACACAGCTGTGAGGGAGCAGAGCTAGGATTTCTGAGAAGTGCTTTCTCATTCATGCCCTTGGTTCTTAAAACAGTCTGTCAGGGAGTCTGAGCAGGAACTAACCCTTGGGATTTACCCCTTTTCCATGTTATGGTTGAGAAACAGAGTCTGGGCAGGTGAGTGCTAAGTAGGGTGAACAGCTCTCTGAGTTTGCCTCGTTCTGAGGGATTTTTCTGGGGTGGTTGGTCACACTAATGCTGGACATGATACCTAGTGCTGGACATGAGTGCCCTTTCCATGACCGCACTGCCTCCCAGGAGATGTCTCCTGCAGCCTTAGCTGGGCCATCTGACAATGTGGAGCCACGAGTCCTGTGGCCTGCTAACTTCTCCTTCCCTCCACCTCTCTAGTCGGCCCCATGCCGATCGATTTTAATATAAAAGTGGACCTGACCCTTGTGGAGAAACAGAACCCGAAAGTGACAGTGGGCGGCCGCTACAGCCCCAAGGACTGCATCTCCCCTCACAAGGTGGCCATCATTATTCCGTTCCGCAACCGGCAGGAGCATCTCAAGTACTGGCTCTATTACTTGCACCCAATCCTGCAGCGGCAGCAGTTGGATTATGGCATCTACGTTATCAACCAGGTGAGGTCGGGGAAGACGGAGGGAGGGGCAGAAAGTATGTGTGTAAATGTGGGTGAAGGAAAGGAAGTAATTTCCTAGTCATTTGGTGGTTTCAACCTGCCAGTGCCACCCTTCTTATCTTCATAGTTCATAAACCTTGTTACATAGTCCAGTTGCTCACTGCTATCAGCTCTTTTAGATAAGAGCTTGGTGGGGTGTTTTGTTTTCTTTTGAAGAAGCCGCTGGACAAAATTGAGAGAAAACTCACAATCCCACTTCTCCCCCCCAGATAAAGCACTGATTATTTCCTATTTTGGAGTAACTGTGTGTTTTGCCTTTTAAAAATAAAAGCACCCATTTAAATGTCAGATTTCCAGGTGGCTGAAGTTCCCCAGTCTAACTGCATCTTCTGGGGCACCTGTAGGAGACAGTGCCCTGGTTTAGGCCTGGATGCCAGCCCCCAGCAAATGTCTGGGGAAGTCTGACCTGTGGGCCTCTCAGTGCTGTGAGGACGGGGCCAGTCTGAGAAAAGAGAGCTTCTCACTGCATTATTAAAGTAACGGCAATGATCTGGGTTTGTGTCAGGTTTAACCCTGCCTAGTGAACTGACGTTAAAAGCATGTCCACCTTCATCACCACAACCTAGAGAGTCAGATATTTGTTTTTGAAATAACTTATTTCAATAGGTTATTTGAAATAGCTGTTTCTAGTCTGTCTGAGAAGCATGACTGTTTTTCCAAAAGCATACCTTTGGTATTTCAAATTTATCTTAAATATTTAAATTCCTATCTTTAGACTTTAATTTCCTGGGTGCAGTAATAACCCTAACTTATCTGTAGACTAAAGGTCACTGAACTTCCTCTGAGGAGACAGAATTTGCCCATTTCTAAGGGACCCAGTGTCCTTTTCATTACAAGATAAACTCCGGATGTGCTTGAGGTAGTGAGGTTGTTGGTAGACGACAGCTTCCATCCTGGTTGCATGCCTTCCTGTTCTGCAACCATCCCAGACCGGGTAGGTTCATCATCGGTTCAAGCAGACTCTTTTTGTTTGATATTGTCATGCGTCCTTCCCTTTACTCCGCTGCTTCCCGCTGCTGCTGCCGCTGCTGCCTCAAACTCAAGCCCCTTGCTCCTGGGACACCGCCCTTATATAGTGTCTCTGCAGGTGCAGGTGCGCCCACTCACCCACGCGCACGCCACCACGAGGCACACCTGCAAGACCCCCGGTGTCCATCATCAAATCTAAGGGCAGTAGGGCGGAAAACATGATGCCTCCTTCATTTTTTTTTTGAACCCCCC
>PVIJ01007909.1:0-48225 GCA_004024925.1 Scalopus aquaticus | reverse complement strand
TAGATTTAATGATGGACCCCTGCAGTCCTGCACGCATGCCTGATGGTGGCACCTGGTGTAGGACGAGGGCGTGCGTGAGTGGGCACACCTGGGCCTGGAAAGACAGCATATAATGGCGGAAGACACAGAAGCGGCAGTGGCAGTAGAGGCAGTGGAAGGAGAAGCAGCATGAGAGAATGGATTGTGGGACAGAGGACTGCTCGTGGGGTGCAGTAGAAAGGCCATGAGAGAATGCCAGAAAGCCCAGAGAGTGAAGATTCACCAGGGGCCAGGAGGCTGGCAGGCTTGGCCTCTGTCCCCGTTGCCTGCCCTGTACCTGGTTGCCTCTCTACAAAGGATAATTAAAAGCTTAAAAAGCCACCAAGGGCTTCAGGACTCCTCCTCCTCCTTTCCCCATCTGCTCAGGTCATGGAGAACCTGCCCCCGTGCCTTCCTGCCCCTACACTGTCCTGAAGCTTCCATCCCCACTCACAGCAAGTGGGACCCTTCCAGGGATCATTTGGTTAGTAATTCACGTGTTAGTATTCACATAGCATGTGAATAGATGATGGCTGCTAAAACTTTGGAAGCTCAGCAGAAAAGGCTTGGTAGAACTGGGTTGGAAATCAGGTTCTAAAGGCTGGAGGGATGGGGCTCCCTGTTGGTGCAAGGGATTAAGTCTTAGTACTATGAAGCTCTCAGCAGCCACTGCAGCACTCATTCAATTCCCAGTCAAGGAGATTCCCACATGGCGCAGCAGACCTCGCCTGTCTCACCTGCTGCTCCCTCAGCAGTGTATTTCAGTAGATTTGCCTGTTCTGCTCCCCACTCTGTCTCCGGTGAATCCTCTCACCCCCCCCCCCCCCGCATCTCTGGCCTACATCCCAGTTCTTGTATGCATAAACAAATAAATCTTAAAAAAAAAAAATAAAGGCTAGAGGGAGACGTGGGCCTTCTCAGCTGGAGCCAATGAACGGGGACTTCAAGGCAGAAAGGGGCCCTGTCTGGTTTTGGAGACTTAGGAGACCACTTGGGTAGGAAGGCAGTAGAAGTTATGGGATGAAGGTGGGGGCTGAGTCTATCAGTCAGGTGGGAAGAACAGAACCGCCCTGTTCTGGGGGAACCGAAGCTCAAGGTGGGAGAGCATGTTGCAGGCAAACCACTCAAGGCTGCTTGAGTCCTTTGACCAAGTAAGCACAGACCAGGGCCTTAAGAAAATCTGCCAGCTAGACAGCTCAAGAGTTGTGGGTCATCTCAGAAGAATATTGGGGAATATAAGAGAGAACAGGTAAATGTGCTGCAGAATCTAGGTCACTGCAATCCAATCAGTATTGTTTAAGCCCGGCTACCAGGACTACTTGTGTGATGCCAGTGAATACACAGTGATCATAGAAAGAGTCAGGAGACTGTTAATAAAGCAGTGGCAAATATAAAAGATATAAATAACAATTAAATAAATAAATAAATAAATAAAGCAGTGGCAGTGAGCACCTGAAAGAGGCAGCTGTGGTCATTAGGAGCCAGCAGGGGTTACTAAGAACATGCCATGCCAGCTGCATCTTCTTTCTCTTTTTGACTGTGCTTTGTCAGTATTTGAATGAGAGGCTGCAGACACAGTACTGTCAGAGCTCATTCATCAAGGCATCTAATGGCCTCCCACAAGTCTGCCCGAGCAGAAAACGACTGTGGTCTGGGTGGCATATAAATTAGATTAAGATATTTACTTGGGTAAGGAGGCTATAAGAGTTACTGATGATGCCAAGTTTTTTAATTTAGGTGACTGTGGCCAAGGAAGACTAGAGAGGAAGATGCTCCTTTATAAATGTTATATTATAGATGAATGGAAACTTCCATATTCAATTATAAAGTCTAAACAAATAGTGGGGCGGAATTTAGCCACCATCTTAATCCTATGACATAATTTATATAAACAACCCCCCCTCCTAGGTTTCGAACAACAAATTTCCCAATATCCTCTACCAGCTTTATGCGCCTGCTTGCCCAGTCTGAGCTGGCAGAACAGCTAAGCAAGCCAGTTTGTACCAGAGGCACCACTGGCTGGCACTGGACACTGCCTAGCTCGGGGCTTATCCCAAGCATGCTTGCCAAAGTGGCCAAGTGGCACTTTGCATTTGGCATTTGAGGCCAAATGCACTTGAGAAATGCGAGATTGAACAAGGTGAAGTGGGCCTCATTCCAGCAGAGCCTTCAGGTGTCATTTGCTTCATGGCCTTCAGGAGAACTGAGCACACTGTGGTTCCTGGCTTATCTAGCCGGAGAATTTTTCAGAACCATCTCAAGCAATGAATACTCTGTGAATCATACTCTGGGGGAAACAAGCAGCCCCCCTTATTTTCCTAGGTTTCTGAGAACACCCCCCCCATTGTCCCTCCCACTTTCCTGCTCAACAACCATGGGCTTAAGTTCTTCATACCTTGGTTTCCTCATGGGTGGGAAGCCAAGATTTTGGGGTCTCTCTGGTACGCAGGGCTGTCAAGCATGTGGCCCACAGCAAACCTTTAGTGAATATCAACTATTCCTGCTATGATTTGAGTTCCTTCCTGCCCTTCCTCTGGCCAGGAAATAGGTGACACATTCTTTACTGCTTCCCTTGTCTTTTGCTTCAGCCCTAGTCAGTACCAGATCGAGACCCTTCCTCCCATTTGTGTGGCCTCTGCGGAGTCAGTTTAGTGCATAATGACACTAAACAGAACCAACAGGTGGCAGATCTCAGGGAACACAGGGACCGTGTCCAGTCTACCAGCTTCTTCAGGGTAGGGTTGTGTCTCGTGTACTGCTTACAGGGGTGAGCTTTCATGGGCTTTTGTTGCTCCTACCCTTCTCCATACTAAGCTGTTAACCACCCCCTTTGGGTTTGGGTCCCTCTGATGACCATAATAACATCTCACAATAAGGGGTGGAATTGGGGAGCTTTACCTGTTGAGACAAAGAAGAGCAAGCATTGTTGTTGGTCCTCAGGTCTCCATTCCTCCTTTTGCGCTAGCCCACCAGTGGTTGAGGATCCCATTAGGGTTCTGGCACATCCAGGGTGCTGATGGGAGGCACAGATGTCCTACCTGAGACCCAGCACTGGGACTTTGGCGCTGAGTTGCCTATCGAGATTTTCATAGGAGATGGCGGGCGCATGCTGCACTTCCTCATGCTTTAATCAGGAAATCTATAAAACCACCCAAGGTGACAGGAGAGCAGGTTGCCACCTAGCAGCACCAGCCCTAAATAAAAATACAGGATGCTTGTGGGATCATAAAATTTACCAAATGGGTGAGGAATGCAGGCCCAGATGGCTAGGTGGGTCTGTAATTGCCATGGCAACACTTTGCTGCCCATTTCCGGCACCCATGTCTGGCCTCTCCAATTCTGTTTGTATACCCTTTGGCATCTCTGCACTCAGTCAGCTGCCTGAGCTCTTTCTAGTTGTGACTGTGCCACCCCCTCTCTTGAAACCTTAGTATGTCCGCAATGCCCTTGGGCAAGGCAGGGGTCTAAAAGCTCTGAAGCTGGCATTCTAGGCCCTCCAAGGTCCAGCCCCACCCTACCTCCAGCCTCCTCCCTCAGACCTCCCTGGCTCTTTATGCCACAGCCACTCCGGAGTCTCTAGTTTCGCCCAGACACACTCTGTGCTTCCCTCCCAGTGCCTTTGCTTAGGCTGCCCTGGTGCCACGCTTGCCTTTCTCTCCTCCCCTACTTGCTCTCTGACCACCATTGAAGGACTCCCAACTCTATTAGCTCTGTGAATCCCTGGAGTGGAGCTGATTTCTCCCTCCCTTTTGCCCCCAATTCACTTAGCGCTTTCTGGGTGACTTCTCCATTTCCCTGGCCCAAGGCTTTGTGCAGGGTCGCTGCTGCCAGGGCATCTCCTCGTGCTGGTTTACTTACACCATTTCCCTCTTAGAAGTGAAGCCTCCTTTCTTACCAGGCCAGGTCGTGACCTTTGTGAACCTGTACACCTCCCTCCCCCAGGAGCAGCTCCCCAAAGCATCCTGCTCCTTGTTGTGCAGAGCAAGCTGCCGAAATACAACCCTCAGGTTGGCCTCCCTGTTCCAGGCAAAATGCAGAGGGCCTATTTCAGCCCTTTTTTGATAGCCATAATAAAACTTTATGGTCTTTACGACTGAACATCTTTCATGGTACAACTTTGAATTTTGGCCCTCAGTGAGACAAATCGGTATTGTCATTGTTCCTGCTGAGGGAAGACTCATGAAGGTAAGTAGCTGCTCAGGTTCCATGATGGCTGGTGGTGGAGCTGGGATTTGACAGAGGTCACCTGAGTTCTAAGGAGCACCTCACCTTGTTGTGTTTGCTGTGTTTGTTCCCCTGAACGCTCCACTGCCCTTACCGGGTAACAGCACTTGGTAAGGCTGTAAGTCTGGGGGGTTGTGGAGAGTTTGCAGCTTTGGAAGAATAACCTCTGAGTCCCCTGGGAGGCTTATTGTGCCAGCTGACAAACCCAGGCTTGAAAGGTTAGGGAAGGGAGCACAGAGAGAAGACCCAGCGCCTGCTTGAGGAGTCTTTGGCTTTAGAATTTTCTCCCTTTGACACGTGTGCCCTTGTGAGGTGGCTGCAAGCTGCTCATGTGAGACCAAGTGTGACAGGTGTGTACACAGGGCTTTGTATCTCCTGGGGGAGAAAACATCTGTTACCACACCTCAGTGACCTCTCTCTTTCACTGGGTCAGGCAGCTGTTTTCCTAAATGAGACCCAGAAGAGCTGGGGTGAAGCAGAGTCTACCCCATTACAGGAGACAACTACCTGGACCTGTGGCCCCTACTAATTTGGTTTATTTTTATCTTAATCACCTCATCTCTTTTGCCCTCCCCCTCCCAGCCCTTCATTTCCTTGAGCTGTCAGCAGCCAGACTGATGTGTATAGGAAAGGGGCTCGGGGAGGGTGGTGTGAGTCCTGCCCCTTTCCTCTGGGCACTCAGCCTTTTGGAGCCTGGGGCCTAGGAGCGTGCCTGTCCTAGGCACTGCCCTGGTGATTGGTTGCCTCCGTCACTCACTGTGTTTCCCTTCTGTGTTTGAGGTGCTCTCTGTTCCCCTGGGGAATACATGGAAGCACTTATAAGCACTCACAGGGTTGATAAATCATTTCCCTGAATGTTGTTCTGTGAAATGCTGTTTTCTGGGCTTACCCTTGATTTCATGATGGGGAATGACAGTTTATTTGGAATTTTCCTTTGCCCTGCAACAAGTTGTCAGTATGGGTCCCTTTTCCTTTGCAGCCTTGACACTTGCCTCTCTTCTTTGCCTCCATCCTCCTCTTTTTTCTTTTTCTTTTTTCCCCTTCTCTCGGAGGCCCTTTGCCTTTACTTGTTAATTCTGTTTGTAGCAAAGCAAGCTGAAGGAGGAGCTCCTCTCTGTGATCTGCTTCTTACTCTCCACCTACCTCCTCTTCTGTACCCTCCACCTCCTAGAGAAAAAGAGAGAGAGAGGAGTGCCGACCTAACTACTGCTGTGACTGCTGCCGCTGCTGCCACCACCGCTGCCGCCCTGGTAATGTCCACACACCCCCAAATCAAACCCAGAACCCAGGCCCTGCTGATCAGGGCAAAGCTGTATAAATGATCCCGTAAGTGCCATCCCCAGGGGTCTCCAGGCCAGGCCACGGTCTCTGTGGGCTTGCTCAGAAATGCCAAGGTCACTGAAAGCCAGCCCACTGTGCCGAGGTCAAAGAAATTCTAGCTTCCTAAAATTATGCTGCAGCTGAGCTCACACTGTTTGTATGTACACTTTTGTATCCCGCTTTTTTCTTCAATTCTATGTCATCTGCATCTTTCCCATGTTATTTCATAGTCTTTGTAATCATCACTTTCCATGTCTTCCTAGTAGTTGAGTGTGTAGTTCAACAATAATTAACTTAGGTATTCCTCTACTAGAAGGCATTTAGATAATTTCCACTTTCTCACCTAGTGTAAATAATACTGTAATGAACATCTTTGCATCTAGAGCTTATTCTGTGTTTGCTTCTTCCACATTTAGTTATCGTTTCCCTATGCCAGATTTTCAGGTACTGGGATCATGGGTTCAGAAATAGTTTAAACATTTTTATGGTTCTTAGTATAAATGGTCAAATTGCTTTCTGAAAGGGAAGCTTTTATTTCCTAAAGTGCTTTTCGGTCTTAGTGTCTCAGGCCCAGGGAGAGAAGCAGACATCCTCCTGGGGCTGCTGTGGAGATGGAGTCATAAAGCTCTTCTCTGTGTTCTCCTTACCCAGAATCCCTGTTGGGCTGTTCTGTTAGCTCAGTTCTCTGTGAAGGCAACTTGTAGCTCCTGACATGAGTCCTAGTCCATTAAGGGTGAAGGACATGCTCATTTTTGTGAGCAATGACTTCAGCAAGCAGAACCTTCCCCTCAACCCACTGACCCTGAAAGGCATGTTCCTTCACTCACTGGGTAAAGACCTTAAGTCAGAGCCTAGTTTTGTTTAGGGCTCTGTTCAAGCTCAGGGTTACCATACTATTATGGTTAAAAACCAAAGGCCTAACTGCTGTGAAATCATGAGTGAGTAGATATTAGTCCCTCTGCAAAGTCAGCATATGTGTCATCCCAGACCTTTTCTGGCAGTTCCCTGGGGATCACCTCCCAGCCAGCCTGTCTCCCAGCCCAAGATCCTGAGGTCAGAAGACTGCTCAGCCAGATCTTATTCGGCTTTCCTACTGCCCACTCAGACTGGGCCTTTCTTCTTGGTCTCTCAGTGGTAACAGATAAGCATGCATCAGCAGATGTCTCCACTGACTGCAGACTTGCTTCTCGATTTGTGGAGTTGAGACCCCTGGGGTATCTGCGGGTGTGGGAGAGTGCTTTGTGATGGGCCAGGGCATGTGTATAGGAGCAACACTGTCTCTCCCATCATGCAGAGACTGATTCTCTGAGAGTCTTGGCTTCAAGTTGATATTTCCAGTGTTCTAGCTGCTGTGTCTTTTGGTGGAGGAAGGGCCAGATATAGTCAGTCCCCAAGCCATCATGGTCTGGGGACATGTCTTCAGGTGAGTATACATGGGCCTGGCAGCCAGGGAGCTAACCCACAGGGCGCAGCAGACCTCTCCTGTCTCACGTGCTGCTCCCCTCAGCAGTGTATTTCAGTCAGTCTGCCTGTTCTGCTCCCCGCTCTGTCTCTGGTGAATCCTCTCACCCCCACACTCTAGCCTACACCTCAATTCTTGTATGCATAAGTAAATAAGTCTTTTTTAAAAAAGCCTTCAGGTCTTATCTTCAAAGATGAACCTGAATATTAGAGTACCCAGCCTCCCTCTCCCCACGATGATTTTGTCTAACTCCTCCATGTTTTATTCTGGCTTCCACATTCTTTATTTCTATGGTTCCTTGAATGTTCTCTTTTCTTCAAAGCCTTTTATAAATGCTGCCTCTCTCCTAGAAATAGTCTCATGCCTCCCCACTAAACTTGCCTAACTTTTTAGAAGCCTTCTCTGAACCCCTAGGACTGGGTCAGTGTCTTCACCTCCACTTTTCCATATGTTCTTGGTTCTGTAGTGCCCTCCCTTCCCTTTCCCTGGTAACTGCTAACCCTGCAGTACCCGTTGTCACATTATAATTGCCTGTTTAACTCGAAAGCAGGGCCTGTCTTTTCCTTCTCTGTATCCCTACAATCAAGCATAAAGTACACACTCCATAAATCAGTGTGTGAGAAAGGGAGGGACAGACACTCTCTCATCCTTTCCTGTCTCTGGGACTGGCTCGTTGTTTTGGGGTTTTTTTGGTGGTTTTTTTTTTTTTTTTTTTTTTTGGTAATCGAGTTACTGAGATAAAATCACATAGCATACAGTTCACCTATTGAAAGTATATAATTCAGTGACTTTTAGTATACTCGGGGGTTGTGTATCTTAGCACCACAAAATCAAGATTAGAACCTTTTTATTATGCCAAAAAGAAGCACCACATCTCTATCCCCTCAGCCCTCAGCAGCCACTGATCTTTCTGTCTCTAAGGATATACCTATGCTGGACATTTCACGTCAATGGAATCATACAATATCTGACCCATTGGGGCTGACTTCTTTCACTTAGTGTAGTGCTTGCGAGGTTCATCCATGTAGCTGCATGTATCTGTACTCATTCCTTTTTATTGCCGAATTAGATTCCATTGGTAGATAAAACACATTTATCCATTTCCTAAAAAATGAACAATTGGGTTCTTTCTACTTCTTGGCTATTATGAATAATATTACCATGCATAGTATAAGAGCTTTTGTGTAGATATATGTTTTCATTTCTCTTGGGTATAGATCTAGGTCTTTTTGCTGGGTCATATGGCAATACTTTGTTTATCCTGTTTTCCATTCTGAACAGAAATGTAGAAGAATTCCGTTTTCAGTGGACAATAATACTTATTTTCTCCTAGCTTTAGTGTAATTGTGAGCGCTAAAAAAAGATTTTAACAGCCCTGGAGAGTCATCTGACACTTAAGACAGATGTACCAGAGTGTGCTGGGTTTGCTACATAAAGTGCTGGCAGTCACTTCTTCCCTTTCTCTCCTCTGAGGAGCTTGGCCGTCATGCCTGTGCCACCTCCCTCAAATCTCCTCTCTCTGCTCCAGGCCTGCATGCCTGACCCAGCCCAGGCTCCTGTTCTCTCTGGACTGGTCATTGTTGGCTCTGCTTGACTGACTGATCTGCACACAGTCAGGATTATATGCTCAGTCAGGCAAGGCTTCTCTGTTACCTTTGGCCAACAGGACAGCTGCCCTGTCCAGCTGTGGACTGTCATATAGTTTTTCACCTTTCTTTGTTCCTGTCCTCTCCTCTGGCAAGAGGAGCCAGTTGCTTTAGAAGGAAAGGATAAATATAACCCGGACTATTGTGAAGCCTGCACTTAAGAAGCCTTCAGAGGATGCCTGCTCCCAGTGTGTAGCTTCCCTTCCCAAGTGTGACTTCCCAACCACTTTGCATGTCTCCAAAGGGCTCTCTGATTTTCTTCTGCTGCTATAGAGACTTTAATTCTGTGTGCCACAGGCATGCTCACTTGAGCCTTACCCCTGTTTAGAAATACCTCCTCCATCAGAGAAGCAGAAATTGGGAGGAATCGGCACACATATACTCGAGAAGGAGTCTCTCCAGGTTGGATCTCTGGGAGATAATTTCAAAAGGTCTGACTGTTGCAAGACGTATGGAAAGACCAAACCTGTAGTAGTGATAGTTTCCAATATTTGTGCTGGGCAGTGTGCTAAGGCCTTTTCATGCATTGTCTGACTTAATGCAACCCACTGTTGTTATTCCCATGACCAACTGAAGAAACTGAGGCCTAGAGGTATGATTTGCCCAAAGTCACATAACTAACAAAGGAAGAAGCTGTCATTTCCAGGATAAAAAGCCACTGCTTATGTCTGTCACAGCTGTCCTTGTCTCGGCCAGGCAGTAATTACTGAGTGAATGAAGCAGAAGATGCACCAGATAAAGGTGCCCAGTGAACAGGACCAGGAATGCAGGCTGGTGTCGCCCCACTCCCTTCAAGGAAAGAGCATCTCTTGTTCACAGTGGGGGATGGTGGACTTGTAAGGACCTATCTGTCTTGTCAAAGAAAGTCATCTAAGATGTTACAGCATTTTACCCAGAGAAGCCTAGAATTGACTTTTCTGTAAACCCAGGGGAGGAAGAGGAAGGACATGCACTTTTCTCATCTACCATTTTCCTGATCTGGTGTTCCTAGTAGGCTCTAGTAGGTAGTAACACCTGCAAAAATGTACCCTGCCTGTCGTAGCTCCCGGAGATACACAGGTGGGGCCAGGCTGAGAGGAAAGATGGAAGGAGTAATATGTAGTTCAAGTTATTTTGGAAAACTGCCTAACTAGTTCTAAGTTTGGGCCAGACACGTGAGTTGTTGCTGAGGAGCTGTTGCATCAGACATGGCAGGGGGGTCGAATCAGATTTCTCTTCCATGATTCTTGCAGTTTGTCTCTCGAGGTGCCCATTCATGGTTCCAAATTTCCATTTCCTGGGAGAAGAAAACTCCTGAGTGTAGCCTTAGTCAGCCTGCTCAGATCAGTTGTGGCCTGGAGGTGAGGTCCTCTGGTTCAGACATGGCCACCAAGAACCCTGTCTCTATTACTGAGGAGGAGCACTGGGTCAGCACCCACCTTTTTACACAGGTGTGAAAGGCTTTGGTGAGATACTACCCTTTCACTTGTTAGAAAAATGGTCAGGGGGGCTGAATTGTGTTTGAAGTACTCAGACAAAAGTCGTGCTTTTGGGGTCTTCATGGGGCTGAAAGAGCAAAATGGAAAGCACCAGGTGTGGGCCTCTCTCCCCATCATGAAAAGGTAGAAGCTGGAGAGCAGATCTGGGTTGGGGCGAAGCTCATTACAAGATTGTTGAGGTGATTGAATGACATGCTGTGTATGTAAAGCACTTATCCTGTGCCTGGTATGTCACATCCACCCAGTGAATATTGGCAATGCACTGTTACCCTTACAATGTCAACAGCTTCATAGTTCTCATATGCCTCATGACTTGACACAGAATTAGCTGAAGACAGAATTCGAAGTGACTCTTAACTGGTGGGACAGTCACCTTGCATGGATAGAAAGTTTTGTCATGGGTTCAGGAAAGGAGCCTTTGTCTAAATGTTTCCTTACTTCATTTAGTGTTCTCTTGGCTGCTTTGTCTGATTTTCTGGCACTTGCCTTCCTTACCTGGTTTCTTTTCCTAAGACACTCACCTGAGGCTGGGCGGCTGTGGTTCTGTTGCGCATGCTCTCTCTACTCACGCAGGTAGCCTCCTAGAGTACATTTCTAAGCCTACTCTTGGGAGTGTGGAGAGAGGATGCTGGCATCCCACTTTTGAGATTGGTTAGGAATTGCAGGTGCATATGGGGTACACTCCCCCCCACAAAGTAAAAGGGTCCTGATGCTGGGAAAGAGCATTAACCAGCATTTCCAGAGTGCTAGGCTGCTGTCCCAGGCTTGTCTCTCATGTGGTCTTAGTTTCCTCATTGGTAGGAGGATTCGTTAGCTTGAGAGCGTGTATGTGTGTAAGTACCTGTGAACTGCTAAGTCCTTACTAACTTGGGGCCATAGTTGGTAAGAGCAGAGATGCAAGACCCTGAAGTTGGGAGATGAGGACTTGGTTAGAACGTCCAAGAAAGGATTACCCTCTGCCATCATATGTTGAAATTCATTCGTTAGTCGGTCTGTCTGTCCATCTACCCATCCATCTGTCCACCCATTCATCAGTACATTATTTATTGAGCTCTTATTTTATGTCAGGCAGTATTAAGGCACTGGGTGAATAAAGAGTAAAAAATTCCAGCTTTCATTGAGCTTTCAGTTTATTGAGGGAGACTGAAGACAAGTAAGATAAATAAATAAAATGTGAAATGCCTCTGCGCCAATAGGCCTGGTGTTTCGGGACCCAGTGGTGGGGCGGCCTGAAGCGGGGTGTTGTCCTCTCTCATCGCCGTATATCTGTCATGGCGTGTACCATACAGCTTTCCCCTATGCAGTGGGCGCCAAGAGGGTAGAAAACCCATTGAGTTGTGTTCTCCGTATTTCTCAGTGCCTTGTTTGGTGAGAGTCATCTGGTAGGCACACAGTGTGTGTTAATCGACCAAAGTCAGCCCTGTAAAGAGGAGAGAAGTGTAATGTCCCATAGGCACCAGTCTCCTGAATCTCTTTCCTGGAATTTGTCTACATGTCATATATAAAAAATAACATGTTTTTTTTTAATGTCCTTTCACCTAACAATACTATCTTGAAGATCATTTCCTTCTAGAGCTTCCTTATTTTTAAAAACAACTCTCTTCTATTATATGCATGTACCATGATTTATTTAACCAGTTCCCTAGTGATCCTTATGTCATTGTTTGCAATCTTTTGCTTTGATGAACACCCACGGTGAACAGCACTGTTCGTATGTTATTAACACATTTATAAGTCCTGCAGGAAAATTCCTAGAAGTGGGATTGCCGGCTCAGGGCCAAACACTTGGTATTCACTTGTAAAGCGAGGGCAGCAAAATGAGGCCCAAGTGTGCACTAGTGGACAAGTCTCCAATCCCTGCCATCTGCTCAGAGGTTCTTATAGTACCTGATACCACTTCTTTTGTTTCTGCGCCAGGCTGGAGACGTCATGTTCAATCGCGCTAAGCTCCTCAACATTGGCTATCAGGAGTCTTTGAAGGACTATGACTACAACTGCTTCGTGTTTAGTGACGTGGACCTCATTCCCATGGATGACCACAACACCTACAGGTGTTTTCCACAGCCGCGGCACATTTCTGTTGCAATGGATAAGTTTGGATTTAGGTAAGGGATGTTCAGCAGAGTCTGCAGAAGACATGTTTCTCTCGGGTGTGATGACTAGGAGACATAGCTCCTCTGGGACAACGTGCCTCTTTGGGCATTAGAGGAAAAAGCCTCTTCTGACAAGTGGCTGCTTTTTAAACCCAAAGGCAGTTGTTGTTTGAGGAAAAAAGTGTCCAGGAACGCCTGTACTCTGCCCACAGGACAGGAAGAGTTTTTAATGCCTGGGATGGTTCTTGTGGAATCCTTTCCCCCCAGTATTCTGGGCCTTGGGTACTTCAGCAGGTGTACCCTGGCATTTTAAGAAGAAACTTGGTTCTATTTCCCCGCAGCACACACAAGCTTCTGCTGTAACAGAAGCCCAAATGGTTCCACCAAGATGCTCCCTGGTGAGGAGGCAGCTGCTGCCAATTCCTAGGGACAGCAATACAATACAAAGCTATTGTTGTAGGTGGAAAATTGCCTTGCAGTGTATTTCTTTTACCTTAAAGAATAATTTGCATTTTGTTTCATGATTTACCCATGTTTATATTGACAAAATATTGTTCTAAGTCACCTACCAGGTAAATAACCCGACCTTTCTCTTCTGGCTTTAAGTCAACTCAGAGCCCTAAGAAGCTGTGCTGCGCCTGCTCTGGACACTGGGCACCCCACTGCACCACATCTGTTTTTACCCAAACCATTCAGTCTTGGGGGAGGAGGCGGGTATTACCAAACAAAGCAGCAGAGATAGCAAACCCAAGTCTTGTGCCGTAGGCTGCCCATGCAGCGAGGCAGCTGCCCTGTGCCAACCAGCAGTCCCTTGGCATAGACACAACTACCTTCTTTCAGATTCGTTTTATTCTCATAATCCGTTCTATCTTCCCTGCCTAGGGGAATGAGGGCTGTGAGATGATTATAGAATTGCTATGAATTTCTTCCCTCAGATCAAAGGTATTCAGGCCCTAAACTTGCTATCTTAAGGGGGGGAGAGCGTAACTCCAAACATCACTCTTTTCCCTCCCTCTGTCTCCCCCATCTGTGTATCTTCTACTCTGAAATACACAGACTTATTCCCTGACTCCTCTTAATTCTTCCCTGGAAGCATGGTGGTGATCACCTAATTCTTTACCACAGCACCACGTCTGTTTTTCCCCAAACCAGTCAGGCTTGGGGGGTGAGGCAGCTAACAGAGCAGCAGAGACGGCAAAACCAAGTCTTGTCAACTCAGCATGCACTTCCCATTGAAGTGGCTAAGTGTAAAAACACAGATTATCAAAAAACCTTTTTGACCTGGCCACCTCTGGTTCAAAGCCTCCCATTACAAATGTAGATTATAGTGTGAGGTAAACCAAAAAGTGGTTGACTTGGCATCTAAGCAATGTCACTTAATTACGAATAGACTACCTTAGATTCATTAAAGCAGGCCCCCAGGGATCTTTGCTTGTGGCTTCTTGCAAGTCAGAATTCCTGAATAAATTTGAAAATAATAATTACACCTTTTGCCTCCCCCATATGTTCTATCTGGTTTGGCTGACTTCGCCCTCAAAATCTGAATTAGAGTTTTTGTTAAGTTGTATGATAGGTTTTAGTCTCTCTTGGCTTCCAGTAAGAGCCTGATTGTGGTTTGGAGCTGCACACAGGATTGTCACAAACCACATTCCTTAAAAGACCCACAGGCAGGCCTTTGCCTGACCTCTGGGCATGTCCTGATTCTTAACATTTCTCATCAGTGCTTACTCTGCATCCCTCTGGAGTCCACGATTCATAGCTGGTGGACTATTGAAATATGAAGAGGTTTGGAAGGATGACAGCCCAGAAGCCTACTGCTTGTTTTAAAATGTGTCAAAATAGATTCAAGATAGAGCGTACATTTTGCTAAGTCAGGATATGGTGGGAATTTCCAGGAAATTTTTATTTTAGCATATTTTCAGAAATGTAATCTGACTGTTGGGGTCAGCATTCAAACCAGTACTTTTGGGAAAATGAAAGCTAGAGTGGCAGATAGAATGGGAGGCAGGGGGACATGACAATGGACACTCTAAGACAGTCTGAGTCTAGGGCCTGCTGCATAAGGGCTGTCTCTGCAGGAATGAGACACAGGAAACAGGCTCCTCAGGTGTGCAAAAGAACTGTGCTTATGTACTTGCATGGACTGATTTTCTAGATAACCACAGAAGCAACACAATATTCTTAGAATGAAGAAGATTCTGCCTTTTGATATCAGTATGTGTTCTTGAATAAATCTGAGTCTGAAATGAAAATAAAACAAAGAAAGCCCTCACAAATTAAAAAAAGCCCTCACAAATTAATTAAAATTAATTAAATTACAATTAATTAATTCCAACTAATTCCCAATTTAAAAGTCCCAGAGAATAAAAATTACTTTAGAAGAGCTTGTTTTGAGAAAGTATTATTTTGAGAAAATCAGAGCTTACTAACCACTGACCCCCACATGTGTGTGTTTTTTCCCCAGCCTACCTTATGTTCAGTATTTTGGAGGTGTCTCTGCTCTAAGCAAACAGCAGTTTCTCACCATCAATGGATTTCCTAATAATTATTGGGGCTGGGGAGGTGAAGACGATGACATTTTTAACAGGTAATGGTCACAATTTAGATCTCATTCTTCCCCATCTCCCTTCACATCTGATTTTTCAATGTTTGATTATTCTGCCAGGATTGACCCTGGGGCGGGGGGGTACAGTCTCCACTTTGTCCAAATTCTTAGGTGTGTCCTGCTGTAGATGCTAAAGATGTCTTCAGAAAAATTGGTCCTTATGATTTTTTTTTTAAGATTTATTTATTTACGCATACAAGTTGCGGGTACAGGTTAGAGGTGTGGGGCGGCGAGAGGGTTCACCAGAGACAGAGTGGGGAGCAGCACAGACAGATTGATGGAAATACACTTCTGAGGGGAGCAGCGGGCGAGGCAGGAGAGGTCTGCCGCGCCATGTGGGAATCTTCCTGGCTGGGCATCGAACTCACGTCGCAGCTGCCGACAGCTCCACCATGCAGCGCTTAACCGCTGTGCCACCAGGGAGGCCCGGTCCTCATGAGTTTTGCTTTAGCTTTGGAAAATGTAAAGTGAGAACCAAGTGAAGGGTGAGTCTACTTGGACATTTAGCCCACCCCCTGTAATAATGAAGGAGTAAATGTGTGTCCTTTACAAAAGCTCTGCTTCTCATTGTGGTCCTGTGTGAGTGTGAAAGCAAGTTTCTTTGGGCAGGATCTGAATTACTACTTTTTAAAAAAGATTTATATATTTATGCATACAAGAGCTCGGGTGTAAGCCAGAGGTACAGGGGGTGAGAGGATTTTCCAGAGACAGAGTGGGGAGCAGAACAGGCAGATTGACTGAAATACACTACTGAGGGGAGTAGCGGGTGAGACAGGAGAGGTCTGCTGTGCCATGTAGGAAGCTCCCTGGCCTGGGATCCAACTTGTGCTGTAGTGCCTGCCATAGCTTCATAGTCTGACACTTAACCCCTTGTGCCATCAGGGAGGCCCGGATCCGAATTATTTTTAACATAAACAAAAGAGGTCAACAGTCATCACTCTAAGATCTACCCACCTATTCACACCCTGGGGCTCCTTGGAAACCAGTAGACCTTTATCACATATCTGTCTTTGCAGATGGTCAAAAACCATCTGTCAGTGGCATTTAAATCCACACTTGGCCTAGCTCTCCCTAGTAGTAGAGTCTTCAATCCTTCCAGCAACAATTTAGAAGCAGCTTCTTTTGGGAGCCTGTCTGAACTTGTCTCTGGGATTGACAGCGTATATGCTGGTGCCTACCTGAATGGGAGTACACGAATTTGATCAATTAATAAGAGATGCCTGTCAGAGTAGCACCTAAGTCATTCAAGGTTATCTTTGTATGAGAACATGACATACACCCAGGTCTTTAATAAAGGCCTTGATGAAAACTTCACGTTTAGAATATGAAGACTGGCTATTAAGCATGCACTTACTGAGTATCTGCTGCAAGCAGAACACTGTGCTAGGTAGGCCCAATGGAGAGGACACCAAAGACCTGGATACTGGGGCCTCCTTGGTGTGCAAGGGGTTAAGTTTCCACTATGAAGCTATGGGCCACTGCAGCAGGAGTTCGATCCCTGGCCAGGGAGATTCCCACATGGCACAGCAGACCGCTCCTATGTTGCTTGCTGCTCCCCTCAGCTGCATATTTCAGTGGACCTGCCTGTTCTGCTCCCCACTCTATATCTGGTGAATCCTCTCACCACCCCTCCGCCCAACACACACACCTCTGGCCTATACCCCAGCCAAAAATAAATTTGCTTTCATAGCACCAGACTGGGCAAACCCTGATGTGTTCAGGACTGATGTGACTCCATAGGCCTGAAGGGTCAGAAAGGCTGAGAACAGGGAGTGCTGAGGATGGATGCATTGCAAAGGTGGAGGGAGTCTAGAAGGATTAGTGGTTTTCTTGAAAGATAAAGAACCTAGCTCTTAATGCACCTACTAGAGTGCCAGGCTCTAGATTAGAACGGGAACTGTGTGAGCAGAGTACTACACAAGGTCAGGACCAGCCAGTCCTGCCTCTTAACTCACTTGAATTATCCTGCTCTTGTGCTTTGCCCCCAGTCCAACCAGAACCTTGTACCCTCTCCTGGCTGTCTCTAGTCTTGTTCCCTAATCTCCATTCTTATACTGCTCATCAGGGAGACTTCTCCTTGATCAAAAACCTTTGGGAAATACCACATGTTGTGTTCCTTTCAGACACAGGCACTGTTCTTTGGGATGCTAAGAGCTCTGAGAAGGCTTCTACAATTTAGCCTTTGCACTTCTTTCCAGCTTTCTCTCTGACCACTTCCTATCCCAAGCCCTTTCCACCTGTCTCCTGAAGCTTGTGTTGCTCCCTGAGGCTACCGTGCTTGCCCTCACCTCCCTGCCTTTTCCTGCAGTGCCCTGGCCACTCGAAATGCTCTGGCAGACACCCGTGCAACCTCATGACTTGGCTCTGCCTGGTCCTCCTCAGGCAGTCGCTTCTCTCTCCTTCAATCCCACTTCCCCCCTCCACCTCCATCCTGGCACTGTTCTAATATCTGCGCTGTAAGTTCTGTGAGGGCAGGCACCCCAGAGGCTGGCATATAACAGTCACCAACACAAAAGGACTTAGGGAAGGGGGGTTGTGAGTTTTAAGCGGTGCCACGCTGGGCTGGGCTGGGGGCCGAATGAGCACAGTGAGCAGGATGGCATTTGGGACTGTGGTCTTGCAGCTGGGACTGTGGGACCCAAGGCTTATGGCAGCTCTGTGATGGTGATGTGCCCCTTTATTCCTTGCAGATTAGTTTTTAAGGGCATGTCTATATCTCGCCCAAATGCTGTGGTCGGGAAATGTCGGATGATCCGTCACTCAAGAGACAAGAAAAATGAACCCAATCCTCAGAGGTGTGTTTTGTGTTCTTTATATTCCTTCTTCCCCCTATAGTGTGGGGTAGACTGCAGGAATGAGGCTCTGGAAATGGTTCTGTGCCTCCAGGGAAAGGGAGGGTTCAGCCTATGGGGTGCGGGCGGAGTATAAGGGAGAGGAGCAATGAAGTAGAGAGGTTTGGTGTTTTTTCCTAAGATTTTTGTCTTGACACCAACCCCTTGCCCTTTTTTCCCCCATGTAGGTTTGACCGAATTGCACACACGAAGGAGACCATGTTCTCTGATGGTTTGAACTCACTCACCTACCAAGTGTTGGACAAAGAGAGATACCCATTGTATACCAAGATCACAGTCGACATCGGGTCACCGAGCTAGCACTTTGGAGGAACAATAAGAAACCTGAAAATGACCAGGACCTCTGCTGTGTTCTGCCAATCTGCTGGGCTGGTCCCTCTCATCCTTACCAGTCTGAGTGATAGGCTCCTTCCCTCACCATTCAGATGCCTTTCCAGATGGCCAGATGACCAGAGTGGGAGATTTTGCCCCCAGCTTGGCTGAACATTTGACTTCTTAGCTCTATGAGATGTTTCTAAGTGTAAAAACTGTCAGCCTTTGGGGGATCCCTGGCATGTTCACAGTAGTCACCCCAAAGAGTCAGATCTGGGCACAGCCCAAAATTTGGTGACTATGGGACTCATTCCCTATGATAAACTGCTAATTTGTTGTGAAATAAGTAAGAATTTTGCTTTAAATTGTGGTATTATTACTTTATGAAAAATTGGAAAGTGCTGCTGAAGTTGGACCGATGTGATTTTTTTTTTTTTTTTTTTTTTTGGCTATCACATTTTTACAGGAAAACACAAGATCTCAACCATTCTCATTTTATCCCCTTCCCACTCCTTTCAATGCTATGCCACTGTTACAATCACTCATGTGTGTGTGTGTGTGCATGCGTGCGTGTGTGTGTGTATTTGTATTTTTTTAGCGAATGAATTTTAAAACTTGAGCCTTGGATCTTTTTGCCCTGCTCAAAAGTGTGAATTCCAAGGCAACTTTGGCCATCAAAGCAAAAGCCCCGAGTGTTCTCACATTCAGTGGCCTTTCTCCAGATTGTTTGATTTCTGAATGTAAAGACTTTTTTAAAATAGCAGTTTGTAGTATTTTAAAGAAAGAACAAATCAGGTTCTAATTTTGATCTAGCTTGATTGTGTCGATCCAGATTTGCGTAGCTGTTTAGTGTTGTCTTGGCAGTTTCTTTTCTGAGCATGCTATGTAAACTTGAATTTACTATATATTTTTATTGTGGTGTTTTAAATATGGGGAGGGGACTGAACATTTTTTAGGGGAAAAATAATGTATGCTGTAGTGGCCACAAAGGGCCTCTGAGATAGCTGACAGGCCAGCTTTGTGAAGAGCAAATCAGCACCTTCGCCGCCTCGATGAGGGCTAAGCCTGGTCAGCACTATCCTGCCGGACCTCTGGATGGGGGCAAAAGCCTGCTGGGCAGAGCCCCCCTTCCACCCTTCCACCCCCAGTGGGCAGGACAGAACCTCTACTTCCGCCCACCTGGACCTCCTGTTAGGGACGTGGAGTTGTGACAGCAGTCAAGTTGTTTACCAGCCCCTTACCCTGGGGACCACCTCTCTGGGAGGCTCTGCTGGCCACACTGCCTGGCCCACCTTGCATGACCAATTGTTCCTTCTTCCTTCTACTTCCTCCTCCCCGTTTTTGTTCTTTTGCTTCTAGCAAGTTCCCTAAAACTTGCCTGTGACACTCAGGGTCAAACAGACTATTCATTCTCCAGCATGAATGTGCCTTTTAATTAGAGATATAGAAAGAAATTTATCAGGACCTGCCCACGCTCCCCCATGACCACTCTGGTGCCTGAAGCCTCCCATTTCCCCTTGGGTTTTTAGCAGGTTTCCCACTCCATAGAGGCTGACCCAAAGGGGTGTCTTCCCCAGACCCATCTTTGCTGGGAGAGGTACTGCCTGTGGTGAGATGCCCAAGGCAGTCCCTACCACTGAGCACCCTTGCGGGTCCAGCCTGGGGTAAGGGCAAAAGATTCAGCCGCCTGATTCTGACCTTTCAGCTGCGGCATCCAGGACCCCACCACTGGAGGCCGAGCTGGCGCCCGGCCGGGTCTTACCTGTGCCTTTATCGCTTTGAGCATCTCAGATGCTAACTTGGTTCTTTTTCCAGAAGCCTTTGTATTAGTTAAAAATTATTTTTCCACTGCAGAAGCAGCTGGGCTATGCAAAGAGTATTCCTTCTGTCAATTCCCCCCTCCTTAAAAATGATGTTAGTAAAGTTCAGAGTGGCTGCATGGTGAGGGAGTTTTGGGAAATGCAAAGAATGAGGGCCCTCTTTCCGTTCCCTCATCCTGACTTCTCCAAAGTGCCTTATGAGAAAGGAGACAAATATCCTGGGTGGTAACTTCTTTGTTACTTTTTTGTTAAAGCAAAACTTCCTTTCTTATTTTCCTATTACATTTTCCTCCAAGTTCAATTGGAATAGTCAGTTATGTGGCTCATTCTTAGAACCCAGGGGACTCTGTCTCACCTTTTCCCCATTTGCTGACCTTCCATTGCCCTTGGGGGGGCCCAGGCTGAGCCTGGACACTTGCCTAGTTATGAGATGCTGTCAGTTCTGTAATTTCCTCCCTGGGGAGTTCGGGCCGAGAGTTTAGGAAGCATTTCCTTCACCTGGAAGTCATCACCATGAAGCTGCCATGGCACTGTGCCTTTCTCTGCTTCTGTCTATGCTGTTGCTAGTGACCCGTGAAGTGGCCTTTGGGAAAGATCAAAGGGCAGAGGTGGTACCTTGGAGGAGATGCTGGTGCTGGCTCTCAGCTTGGACAGGCTCCTCCCTATTGACCTCAGGGCCGACATGGAGCACCCCCCACTACCAGGTCTTCAGCTTTCTGTCCTATACACCTGTCGTGCTCTGTATTTTCATTTCCTGTGTATGCAGATATGTGTATTTACCATTGTTCTGGGGAGGGAGAAGGTCTGATCTTGGTGTTCAAAACAGAACTGTATTTTTGCCTTTAAAATCCAAATATAACGTGAATAAACGAACCCTATCTTTGTAACTGCAGGTGATTTCTGATTTAAGGGGCAGGTGGGCACCAATAGAGGATCCATAGAGCCTCCCCAGGGGAAATATTTGCTGTTGGTGACAGATGGGCGCTCCGGGAGGTTGGGTGGGGAAAGGTTGAAGAAATGAGAAGCTGACTGAATTCTAGGGGTTACCAAATCTCTGCCACACTTCCAGGCTCCCCTCTTCTTGCTTCTAGAAGTTGGGAATATGGACATTCCTAGGGCCTGGTTTCTTCTTAGGACTTGGAACTTACTCTATTGGAAAGGAAATGAGGTTTGTCTTGCAGAGCCGATCATGCGAGACATGCCTCATTTTCTTCTCTGGTGGAATCCCCAGGCAGAGAATGTGGCTGCTACCTTGTCTGGACTCTGGGACTTGGACCTGGGCGTGAGGTACAATTTTCATGGGAAGTTACAAGGTCAGTATGATACAGGGCAGGAAGTGGCACTAAAACTGGCCAAGGACAGTGCCCAAATAGTTTACCAGTCACTGAGTTCTTCGATCACATGCACAATTGCAAGACCACTCAGGTTCAGAGAACAACAAAAATGGGGTTTATTTAACAAAGCAGGAAAATAAAATCACTGAGACCACAAATGGCTGTTTACCTCACCTGAAGCAGTGTCCAGTGTTTTAAAGTCCTAAACACAAAGCCTCCCAAGATGGTGTCTTTCTGCCACTGAGGGCCTGGAGCACGTGGCAGCCAGACAATAGGCGGGATCCAACTCATGAAGCAGAAGACACAACAGGAGATGCTCACCGGAGCTGCCGAAATGTGCCAACTCCAGGCACAGCTGCTGAGATGTGCCAGGCAACTGATACTGAAAGTAGCAGCTGCAGCAGCCGAACCATCAGACAAATGGTCACACTCATGAGCTCAGCGAGGCACTCAGCTCCAGGTCTTTGCCTTCCCTTCCAGGCTAGAACAGCAGCAAAGCTGGGAATAGTTTCAGTCGCTCGGCTACTTGCAAAGCCTCTGATCTTTTCTTCTCTGAGGCTGGCTGCTGGAGGCCTCTCCATGTCATTCAGAGCCCCCCAACAGCCTTCTGGAAGATCAGCATGGTGGGGGCAGAACTGGCTGATCCCGGAATCACTTAAGATCTGAAAACTGAGATCCCAAAAGCAGAATCTGGGGGCTGCTTCTGCAGTCCCTCGCATTTCTTAGCAGAGTCTCCACCCCCACCGATATTTTTTTCATATTTTCCCTGGGGCTAGCCATCCTCACCAGCACCCTCCTCCAGGGGGCACCACCTGTAACAGTCTTTGACTTCAGCCCCCAGTTACAAATACCTGAGGAACATGGGACTCCAAGGACAAGATGTGTGCCAGGTCAGCAGGTGGGGGCAGGGTCTGAGAAAACTGACAAGCAGCAGCTATACAAACAGTGATAAGGCATGCTTTCTTCTTGGGACTTGGAACTTATTGGATCTCCCTGCCTTCCCACTTGCCGTATTACTGGGAAAATCATTTCTCTTGGCCTTTGTTTGCTTTTCTGTTTTACAACTTATTCTCAAAATCTGCCCTTCTCCAATGGGGAAATGCTCTGGCTTTGGGTTTTCTCTTGTCCCAGAAGTTAACCCTTTGTGCCATCTTGAAGGAAGTCACTTTATGTCTGGGTCTTCAATTGTCAAAATAGCAGGATTACCCCCTGCTTAAGCTCCCTCGCCCAGTGCTGCCTTGATCATGGATGGACTGGTAAGGCTCTCTGCTTGGTGGGGATGGTCTGGGATATCTGTGTTTCCTCTTCTGCCTGAGGGCCCTCCAGAATCAGGGTAGATTCTTCTCATCTGGTTTCCCCCTTCGATTTTCAAAACTTGGGCTTCCTGTCATCCCGTAGGACCTGAGGGAGAAGTGTAGGAGTGGGGACAGGAGAGTTGAGCTTCTGCTTCTGGGGAAAGGAGGCAGGATTAAAGGTGGTATAGGAGCCAATTATGTACCCACACTCCTTCCCGCCGTGGGATAAAAGGCCTGGGATTTCCTTACCTGAAGAAGGCTCTCTGTGGAAATGCAAGTCAAAATCACTATGAGATACCACTTCATGCCTACTAGGGTAGCAGTTATCAAAAACCAAAATTACAAGTGTTGCTGAGGATTGGAAAAACTGGAATCCTTGTGCATTCATTGTCAGTGGGAATGTA
Source organism: Scalopus aquaticus (assembly GCA_004024925.1). Lineage (NCBI taxonomy): Eukaryota > Metazoa > Chordata > Mammalia > Eulipotyphla > Talpidae > Scalopus > Scalopus aquaticus. The sequence goes on along the minus strand of PVIJ01007909.1, from coordinate 25,362 downwards.
AAATGGTACAGCTCCTATGGAAAATGAATGGTATGATGATTCCTTAAAAAAATTAAACATAGAATTACATATGATCCAATAATTCCACTTTGGGGTGGAATTTCAAAGAATTGAAAGCAAGGACTAAAACAAATATTTGTACACCCATATTCATAGCAGCCTTGTTCACAATAACCAAAAAGTGGAAATGATCCAAATGTCTATTCATAGGTAAACATACTGTGGTATATACATACAATAGCATACTAATCAGCCTTAGAAAGGAAGGAAATTCTGACACATGCTTCAACATGGGTGAACCTTGAAGACATTCCATGAAGTGAAATAAGCCAGTCACAAAAGGACATAAGGATTCCACTCACATGAGGTGCCTAAAGTAGTCAAATTTATAGAAACAGAAAGGAAAGTGATGGTGTCCAGGGGCAGTGGGGAGAGTGGAATGAAGGGAGAATGAGGAGTGGTGTTTAAATGAGTGCAGAGTTTTAGTTGGAGATGGGTGGGGGTGATGGTGCACAACAACATGAATGTACTTAACGTAACAGGTCTGGATACTTAAAAATTGGATTAAGTGGGTAGAGAAGCCTGGACTCTAGCAGGATTTCAGTACAAGGAGGCAAGGAGGCCTATTCCCACAGTGCCCACTTGGTTCTCATTGACTGTTAGTAGAAAGTAGGGGTTGAGCCTGAGGCTTCTTAAAAGAAGTGACAAGTAGGGGCCAGATTACATCTGGGGATGAAAACAGTCACCTAGACAGGTTTGTCTCCATGGTAAGGAAGGCCCTTGGGTGTAGAAGAGTGAGCCAGAGGCCTATGTTAAATCCTGGCATTTAGAGGGTGGTAGGGACACTGGCCCTACAAGTTGGTGTTGGCAAGGGCAGGAGGACCTTCAATCCTATATTGCTACATTAATGCAAGCTTTCTGGGAGTGAACTGTAGAGAATTAGATCTTAAAATAGACCTCTCCTTTGACCTCACAACTTAGCTTCTAGGAATTTATCAAAAGAAACAATCGGGGCCTTCCTAGTGGAGAAAGAGGTTAAGTCTGAGCACCATGAAGTTATTGCCAGCCACTGCAGCACAAGTTCAATTTCCGGCCAGGGAGCTAACCCACATGGCATCCAGATTGCTCCTGTCTCTCCCGCTGCTCCCCTCAGCAATGTATTTTAGTAGATCAGCCTCTTCTGCTCCCCACTCTGTCTCTGGTGAATCCTCTCACCCCCCTCCCCCACACCTCTGTCCTACAGCCCAGTTCTTGTACGTATAAATAAATAAATCTTAAAAAAAAAAAGAAAAGAATCAAGTTCATGGACCAAGATGTATATGCCAGTGTTTATTTACCCATGTTGCTTATAACACGAAAAACTTAGAAGTCACCATCAACAGGGGACTATGCTAAGTAAAAATGAGGTACATCGAAACAATTAAGTGAAACATTGTTATGAGACCATAGAAAATGATGAAGTAGATCTATATTTATTGATTGGAAAGAGGACTAAAGGGGAAAGCAAACTACAGAATGGAATTTCCATACATGGTAGGGAAATATATGAATAATTTAGTACAGAAACTACTCTGTGGGAGTAGATGCACAAACAATAAAATGAAGAGATGCTCTTCCCTTCTCCGCATAGACTGTGCAACCAAGCTCCCATGCTGGGGTGATACCTTTAGTGTTTCAGAGATTGTCTGAGGGCATTTTACTGTGTTGGCCCCATCGAGAGAAGAAGCTTTGTGGCACCTTAAGGAGATGATATTTCCTGAAAATCCCCTAGACTGGAAGGGAAAGTAGGGGCTTAAATCCCACAGTGGAGGCCTGTGCCCTGCTTACGTGAGGTGGGAGATGGGACATGGCATGTTGTGGGGATATCTGTAGAGGTTGGGTGACTTAGGCTGGGGAACAGCGTACTTGAGAGTCCTAACTTTCTTCCTCTAAATAAACTTTTCTTTACTCTCTTACTTTTTTTACTCTCCTAAATAAAGTTTGTTTGTCTCTGCTTACTTATCTAAAATGTCTGCGAATTCCTTTTCAAGGCTTCGTGGGACAAGAACCTGTGGTGGTTCAAGGGTTACAGCGTACACAGGCTTCATATTGGGGAACTCCTAGCAATTCTCTCAGATTTGGAAAAATAAAATTAGGACATTTCTCGCCACTCTTGAGAGCAATGGAACTTTCATGCCTGATAAACTTGGGTAATAAAAATGTTAAAGAACAGAAAGAGTGCCTTGGCTCTGGAGAGGCAAGATTGGTCTTAGGCACCTGATCAGGGACCTATGAGGAGTGTGAGCCCAAGAGGAAGTGAGGGGGACCCTCCTGCCCATGGACTTTTGGACCCAGAACCTAGGAGCCCTGTTGTGGAAGGAGCCCCTGATATCTGGATTTTGACAGGGACCCAAGCCTGGAGCTATCATAGACTCATTTCTGGGTCAGATATGAATGCCAGTCAGCCTATTTTCTCAGACTTGGTTCCTGCTTGGGAGGCATGTGCCAGGAAGGATTAAAAAGCAGGCCATGACCAGCAAGAGTGTACATTTCTACCTTTGAATCCTACTGGTAGAGTGTCAAGAGCTGTAAACCCAACCCTGCGGCACCTTATGCAACTCCATGGCGTGGCCGGTGGGAGCTTCCTGCATTGAGACCCTTGGACAGGGTGGGCCACTGGAGGTGACTTAGCCAGGGACTTGGGCCATTGGCAGGGCCTTCATAATGCTCCCTTTCTATAAAAGTGTCCTGTTGCTATGACTGCAGTGACTTTGGTCTCCCGTGATGACAGCAGCACAGGAGACAGGCCAGTTTCGAGGCTCAAAGTCTGCACTTCCAAATTCACCAAGGGCGGGTCTATAGTGAGGGAGGGAGATGGGAAAGGAGCAGGCCAAGGTGTGAACTGCTGTACAGTTGTAATTCTGCACATGGATTCTCTCCCAGTGGGCACACCTGGCACTTTCCTGCCTGCTCTCTGTTGTTCATTACAATAATCCCCCTATGAGAAACTTTGGCTCAGGGAGGTCATGTGACGTACACAAGGTCACACAGAGTTAATGTCTGACCCAGGCCTCTGGAATCCCAAGTCCAGGGCTCTGGTTGCTGGACCACAATCCAACCAGTTGCCCAGCTCTCTACAAACTGTGGGAGAAGAGCTGGAGGCTGAGCTGTGCCCTGCCCCAGCTCCGGAAGATAAGCCCTCACTGAGTCTGGCCTGTGCAGTAAAGAAGGACAGTCTAGACTGTGGGCTTTACCCAAGAGCTCAGTTTTTGTTTTGTTTGCCTTTTACAGTTTTTGGGAACTTGGCAGCTCCATATGCTGCCTCCAATTGGGAGATTCAAGGGAGTGGTGAGTGCTGAAATCATCCATGAGGATGCAGGAGGCGTGGGTGGGTCTGAGTGCGGAGAGGTGGGGCTGCTTCCTACTTCTGGAAGCAACAATCGGTCCCTGGTTCAATACAGCTCCTTCATCCCACTCCTCAGTTCTGTCCTGCCCTGGACCAACACCTGGCATCTAGGATGCTCTGTGCAGCATCTGTCCAGAGCTGTGCAGACCCACGGGAGAAGGAGGGACAGGCAGCGCTGCTGAGGCTAGCCCCTGCCCGGCCTTCTGTTCTCCTTTGAACCTCTTGTCCCCTCCACCATACACTCTCTCCCCCAGAAAGGGCAGCTGCCACATCATTCTCAATGTTCCCAAGTGTTCTTAGCCAAGGAGGGGTGGTGACCAGCGTTTGGCCCAATGATTCATGATTTTTATGCAGGCTGAACCAAGATCTATAAAAAGCAGGTCATAAGATTTAACTTGACTGGATGCCAGATTCTAATGATTTACGTTTCACATCGTTTGCTTGGGGTAGAAGCTGTCCATGGAAATCTACCAGGAGACCATGCAAAGAGAAAAAAAAAAACCTATGGCTGCAGAACCATCTCCACCATGACCCATGTGTCCAACAATGCATCTCAGACGACAGCCTGGAACCTGCCTGCCAACTGGAATGCTCTGCCTCTGACTCAGGTGTTGTGGCTCAGCTTTGGCTCACAGGCCCGCTACTTGGTGTCTGGTTTGGTCTGGCTGGTCAGCTTGGCCCCCCTGACTCCCCTGTGCCTATGGACAAGCTTCCTCGAAGGCCTGCCCTATCTTGCGGGTTCACTGCCTACAATTTCCAGAAGACTGTTCTAGCCCTTTTCTTCATGGAAAAGCCTGCCAGGCCTTTCCCTGGCCCCTCAATCATCCTGAAATGAGGAAACATATCTAGCACACTGCAGGGGATACTTCACTTTGGGGGAGAGGTACAAGTAGTAGGGGGAGCGAAGGAGCCCCTGAACTAGCAGACCAGAGTTGATCTCCCAAGGCCAGATTATTTCTGGTCCCCATGTGGAAATTGGTTTATCCTTCAAGGTTACCAGCATATGATCCTAGGAAAACTCTTCAGGGTGTATTTGAGTTTTGCTCTTCCAGTCCCCCAATGCGTGCTTGATGTTGCTGCTGGGACACCTAAGAGAGGACTCAAGGTCAGAAACAAAGGTCCTCTTTGTCAATCCAGGAAATCAGTCAGGAGGAAGGAGGAAGGGAGGGGACCCTCAGGGGCATGGCCTGGAGTCAAAGGGAACTAGGTCTTTGCCGCTAGCCTCCCTGGAAGGCCCTGTGGCTTTTCCTTCTTCACAGCCTCACTGCCTACACTGAAGCTTCAAGGAAAAAACAAAGTTCAGCTCACAAGGTGAAAAATAAAACCTGACCCAGGAGTCTCTGTTGGCCTAGCTTCTCCGTTTTCCCAAACACTGCTGGGGACAGATCCCAAGGGGCATCGGTCTCTCACAGGCTGGGAATTCTCCAGCCCTGAGCATCTGTGCTGAAACACTAACCTCCAGCTCGTGTCTCCCTGCTGGTTCAGGGGTTCCTTCGCTCCGCCTACTACCTGTACCTCTCCCCCAAAGTGAAGTATCCCCTGCAGTGTGCTGGATATGTTTCCTCATTTCAGGATGATTGAGGGGCCAGGGAAAGGCCTGGCAGGTTTTTCCATGAAGAAAAGGGCTAGAACAGTCTTCTGGAAATTGTAGGCAGAAGGTCTTTCCTTTCCTTTCTTTAATATATATTTTTATTGTTATTTATATCTTTTACATTTTGTATTCCCCTTGGGTAACCCACCACCAATTCACCCGTGATCCAGTCCCTTGTGTCTTTTTCTACTCCATTTTCTGCCCTTATCCTCCCCTCCATCCCCCCAACCCCCACCAGTGTCTTTCTCCTATTTGGTTTCCCTATAGTCCTGTTATAAGTGAAACCATTCAATATTTTTCTCTTTCTTTCTGGCTTATTTTGCTGAGTATGATCCCCTCTAGTTCCATCCATGTTGTTGCAAATTGCATGTGTTTATCTTTTCTTTTCAAAGGGACTTGCATTCAGGTGCCAGCGGCAATCTACAGGAGAGGAACACACCAACGTTTTGGGACTAAGGTACAAGGCCACTTCCTTACCTGGAAAACAAGAATCATCTCAATAGCCACAGCCTCCCTCACAGGTGCTCAGAGCACTTGCTGGTTCACAAAGGACTTCTACCACTTGTGGCCCATGTTGCTCATGACAGCTTTGGGAGGCGACAGGCAGTTGACAGAGTACTAAGGACATGGAGTTTATTTAGGGCCACATATATTTGTGGGCTTTTAAAAAAAATAGTTATTTATTTATGCATTCAAGAGCTGGGGTGTAGGCCAGAGGGGGGTGTGAGAGGACTCACCAGAGACAGAGTGGGCAGCAGAACAGGCAGATTGACTGAAGTACACTGCTGAGGGGAGCAGCGCGTGAGGCAGGAGAGATCTGCTGCGCCAAGTGGGTTAGCTCCCTGGCTGGGGATCGAACTCATGCTGCAGTGGCTGCTGACAGCTTCACAGGCTGAGACTTGCACAACCCGGGAGGCCCCGGCCATATATATTTGGATTCAAAGACTGTGTGGTTTCACCACACTGCCATTGTGGGCCATTGACCAAAGATTTCTTTTCCATATGGCTATCCAGTCATCCCAGTCCCATTTCCTAAAAAGGCTCCCCATTTCCCCAGCACCTCCAGGGTCATCTCTTCATTAAGCAAATGAGGGCCTGTTCTTGGACGATTCTGGTTCATTGCTCTAATTATCTCTCCTTGTGCCAGGCCATACTGGTGTGTCTTAATTAGTGACCTTATTCTTTCCCTTCATGAGAATCTTGGCTATTTCTGGACTTTGCATTTCCATATGAATTTTATAATTAGTTTGTCAAGTTTCACCAAAAAACCCCACAACCAATGGTCACCCTACTTGTTGAGATTCTAATAGAAATGATGAGTCTATGGATCATTATGAGGAGACTTGATACCTTTGAAACAGTGAAACTTCAGTTTGTAAACATCATATAATTTTCTTTTGGTTTAGATCTTTTTAAATCTATACTTAGGGAGTCTTACATATTTTTATTATTATTTTTGGTATTTGATATATTTATACTGTTATAAAAATAGCTTTTCAAAGTTTATTTTTCTATTATATGGAAGCACTTGGTATTTGTATACTGATTTTGTTCTCAATAACCTTGTTAATCCCAATAATTCTTCTATCTTATTTTGGACTTTTTATGTATACTATCCTATCATCTGCAAATGATGTTTCTTTCTTCCCAATCTTATAACTTTTATCTTATTTCTTGACTTACTATGCTATTTAATATCTCTATTACAACGTTAAATATAAGTAGTAGAGGGAGGCATTGTTGTTTATTCTAAATCTAGCTCTATAAAGGAAAACCCTTACTATTTCACCATTAAGAGTGATATGTGTGGGGTCTTCTGGTTACACAGGGGTTAAAGTCTCAGTTCTATCAAGCTATCACCAGCCACTGTACCATGATTTTTCAGTTCAATCCAGCCCTGGCCAGGAAGCTAACCCACATGGCACAGCAGACCTCTCCTGCCTTGCCCATTGCTCCCCTCATTAGTGTATTTCGGTAGATCTGCCTGCTCTGCTCCCCACTCTGTCTCTGGTGAGTCCTCTCACCCCCAGCATCTCTGGCCAGTTCTCTACCCCAGTTCTTGTATGCATAAATAAATAAATAAATAAATAAATACATAAATCTTTAAAAAAATGAAATGAGGGGCCTCCCTGGTGGCGCAGAGGTTAGGTGATGCGCTGTGGAGCTGTTGGCAGCGGCTACGCAAGTTCGACGCCCAGCTAGGGAGAATACCACATGGTGTGGCAGACTTCTCTTGACTTGCCCGCTGCTCCCCTCAGCAGTGTATTTCTGATCTGCCTGTTCTGCTCCCCATTTTGTCTCTGGTGAACCCTCTCTCCGCCCCACACCTCTGGCCTGTACCCCAGCTTGTATGTATGGATAAATAAATCTTTAAAAAAAATGAAATTAAAATAAACAAATAAATAAAAGATAAGAAAATCTACTTTTTTCTGATATGACTATAGCTTGTATGTATAAATAAATAAATCTTTAAAAAAATGAAATGAAAATAAACAAACAAATAAATAAAAGATAAGAAAATCTACTTTTTTCTGATATGACTATAGCTACAGCAACTCAGTTTGGTTAGTTTTCCAGTTATTTATATATCTATATCTATATCTATACCTATATATATATATTTGGTTTGAGAACAGTTTGACTCAAATTATTTCAAGCTGTAATTTGATTCCTATGGAAGGGAATTCTTTGAAAGATAACATTGCCATCATTTTGTGGATCCTGAGAATGAAGCCAACAAGAATCATGAATGGAAATGGTAACTACAGAGTTGTGGGCACTTCAAGTATGTTTGTTTAGTTTCGTTTTTAGTTTCCTAACAGAATTTTATTGTTGCTGTAAGTATTCAAAGGTTTGGGATCTAGTCTCTCTCTTAAATATCTTTTTAAATTTTGTTTATTAATTTGTTTTTTACAATGTCTGCATTCTTTTCTCAGGTGTAGTCCCTGTTGAATTTCCATTATCAATTCACCCGTGCACAATCACCATAGTCTCTTTCCAGTTCTATATTTTTCTATCTTTTAACTTTAAAATGGTCTGTATCTCTATACTTTCCTTGTCTCTTATAAACAACATACAGTTTGCATTAAAAAAAATTCAGTCTATCAATCCTTGTTTGTTTTTGAAAAATGGCCGTATTTCACCTTTGTCTTTGATAAAATTTTTAGAATGGAAAATTTCAAACAAATGCAAAAGTAGAAAAACTAATATAATGAACCTCTGTATGTATCATTTCACTTCAACAATGATTACCACTTATTCAACTTGTTTCATTACACCTATTCCCACCCAATCTCAGATTCTTTTGAAGCAAATACTTGACATAATATTTCATCTGTAAATACCTATGTGTCTATACTAAAAGTTATATTCTCTTTTTAAAGACATGAATACAGGGCCTCCCTGGTGGTGCAGCGGTTGAGCGCTGCGCTGTGGAGCTGTTGGCAGCTCGATGCCAGGTCGACGCCCAGCCGGGGAGAATCCCACATGGTGCGGCAGACCTCTCCTGCCTCGCCCGCTGCTCCCCTCAGCAGTGTATTTCTGATCTGCCTGTTCTGCTCCCTACTCTGTCTCTGGTGAAGCCTCTCGCCACCCCATAGCTCTGGCCTTTAGCCCAGCTTGTATGTATAAATAAATAAATCTTTAAAAAAAAATAAAGACATGAATACAATAATTAGTTACACAATTCCTCAATATCAAACATTCAGTCCCTTTTCAAATTCCTCAAATTGTTTCATATATTTTTATTTATTTATTTATTTTTGGAATCAGAATCCAACCTTCCTTCTTTTTTTTTTATTTTAAAGATTTATTTTTTATTTATACATACAAGCTGGGGTACAGGCCAGGCATGGGGCGGCGAGAGGGTTCACCAGAGCCAGAGCGGGGAGCAGAACAGGCAGATCAGAAATACACTGCTGAGGGGAGCAGTGGGCGAGGCAGGAGAGGTCTGCCGCGCCATGTGGGATTCTCCCTGGCCGGGCATCGAACTTGCATCGCTGCTGCCGACAGCTCCACAGCGCAGTGCTTAACTGCTGCGCCACTGGGGAGGCCCCTAGACCTTCCTTCTTGAAGAATGTTTTCACTGGCTATAGAAAATTGAGTTTGGCAGTTATTTTCGGCAGTTATTCTCTTTCAGTTACATTGTCTACTGGTTTCCATTGTTTCTGGTGGATTTCTCTTTACTAGCTGTTTGGATTTCCAGGACTTCTGGAACCCCTGGCTAGATGTTGTTCTTCCATTTTGGAAAGTTTCAGTCATTTGCCCTTCAAGTTGTGGTTCTAGTCCATTCTCTGACTCTTCTGAAATTTGATTTTTTCACGTGTAGATATTTTCATCACACTGTTCATGAATTATCCTTCTGTTCTATATCTTCCACATTTATTTCTCTCCACATTTATTTCTGACTATTTTTTCCTGATTAACCTTCCAGTTCATGAAATTAGTTTGTCAAATGGACTGGTAAACCTATATATGACTTATGATGCTGATTACTGTATTTTCGGTTCTTCAACTTCCATTTTTTTTATTGTTACAATCCTCTGCTGAAATTCTCAATCTTGCCTTTAAACACAGTAAACAGAGTTATTTCAAAGTGTAATTCCAAAATTTGAAGCTCCAAACGTGCTACTCAACAGTTTCTGTTGTCTATTATTTTTGGTGGTTTTAATTTATGCCCTATTGTTTATTCATGGGTCTTATATTTGAAAAACAGAAAGCAAAAGTTGTTAATAGCAGGGCCTCCCTGATGGCGTAGCATTTAAGCGCTGCGCTGTGGAGCTGTCAGCAGCGGTGATGCAAGTTCGACGCCCAGCCAGGGAGATTCCCATATGGCGCAGCAGACCTCTCCTGCCTCGTCCTCTGCTCCCCTCAGCAGTGTGTTTCGGTCGATGTGCCTGTTCTGCTCCCTACTCTGTCTCTGGTGAACCCTCTCGCCGCCCCATGCCTCTGGCCTGTACCCCAGCTTGTATGCATAAATAAATAAATCTTAAAAAATTGTTTATAGCAATAATTTGAGGCTGAAGATCTCTTTCTTCAAAAAGGATTTAAGTTTGCTTCTGCCAAGTTCTTGTAAGTCTCTGGTATGCCTACTTCTAATTCACCTTTGCTTTTCAGGGTTAGCCATTTGTTATATTAACCTAAGGGTTCTTCACCTTGGCCATCCCTAAACTCCAATATCTGTCCTTCTGTAAAAGAAAAATAGTCATCTGCCTCTTAGTCATACAGTCTAGCATTGGCAAATACCTACTAATCCCAGGTAAAAAGTGGTTCCAAACACCAATTTATTAACTCTTTTATGACTTCTAGCATGATTTGTTTTACATTTTCCAGTTGTCTTCAGTAGAAAGCCTGCTCCAAATTGTAAGAAGTGAAATTCTACTTAACCTTCTGAGCCTCAGTTTCCTCCAAATGAAGACCTTGATATGCCTGTTCTATTTGGCAATATGGATGTCATTCTAAGCAGACTTTATGGAATGGTAGAGATGAAGGTCACGCAGGAATAGGTTAGTAGTGAATGTGATAAGTAGAAATAGAATTTTTTACAAGATTTATTTATTTATGCATACAAGCTGGGGTGTAGACCAGAGGTGTGGGGTGGTGAGAGGATTCACCGGAGACAGAGTGGGGAGCAGAACAGGCAGATCGACTGAAGAATACTGCTGAGTGGAGCAGCAGGCAAGGCAGGAGAGGTCTGCTGTGCCATGTGGGAATCTCCCTGGCCGGGTATAGAACTCGTGCTGTATAGCTGTGGATAGCTTCACAGTGCTGCGCTTAACCCGATATACCACCAGGGAGGCCCAGAAATGGCATTTTTGAGGGGTAACTCTTTCTAGACATTTGGTTATGAAAGAAAGCAGAGAAATGAAGTGGGAGATGAAAAGGGATCATGTGGGTCAAAAAGAATTTTAGAGCAAAAACTCCTGTATTCTGAAGGGAATGCTTTGATGATGTACATATTTACCATCCTCATTGAAAGGTATATTTCAGGGCCTCCCTGGTGGCGCAACAGGTCAAGTCTCAGCTATGAAGCAATCGCAGCACGAGTTCAACATCCAGCCAGGGAGCTTCCCACATGGTGCAGAAGACCTCTCCTGTCTTGCCCGTTGCTCCCCTCAGCAGTGTATTTCAGTCAATCTGCCTGTTCTGCTCCCTACTTCGTCTCTGGTGAATCCTCTCACTCCCTCCCCAACACTTCTGGCCTGCACCCCAGCTCTTGTATGCATAAATAAATAAATCGAAAAAAAAAAAGAAAGAAAGGTATATTTCATACGTGTTTGATAGATAACAAGTTGGCTTTCTATGTCTGCCACACAGAGTATCTTAATTAGTGTGAAGCAGAGATCCAGCTCCTGAAGTCCAGCTCTAGCCAACCTTTCTTATCACATCCATAGCCACTTCCATTTCTTCCTCAACTCACTTCTACATCATCCTTGGCCCTAGACCCCCCAAGCCCCTAAACCCATTTACCTGCTCTGATGCTCCTGACTTGGGTTCCTGCCATTAAGGTCACCAGTTTCCAGGCCCTTCTTTGTGGAGCTACTAGACTCATCCTTAATATTCACATTATTATTGCCAGGCACTATTCTAGATGTTGGGAGCTCTACAGTACAAATTTAAGTATGTTACTTTCTCACTTAGTAATACTTCTTGGCTCCCCATTTTCCTCTGGTTATAACTTTAATTCCTACTTATCTCTGTAGCCTCCTCCCTCCCACCTCACCCCCCCCCCCCACACACACACCGTTATTATTTTCCCTTTCCAAAGCAGGCTGCTATGGAAAGTAAGGCTGACCTGTCTGGGAAAGATGTTTGGGTTGAGGAAGGCGGGGTCTTGGGTGTCAGAGTGTGTGTCTGTCCAGCCTGGGACAGCGGTCCCAAGGGTACCCTGTGCCTGGATAGGCCCTGTTTACCTTGGCTGGGAGCCTCTGGGGCAGCATTTGAGCCAGAACTCCAGTTCCAGGGAGACAGAGGTAAGAGCAGACATCCAGGACTGGTGAGCCAGAGCTAGGCTGTGCCAAGGCCTTTGTTTCTAACTTGGAAAAGCCTTCAGATTTCTGTCTTTTTTCTAAGAACTGTGGATGTACCATGTAGGCACTGCAGTGGCTAGAATCAACAAGAAAAGCAATACCCTGGGGAGAAACCTACTCCCTTAAGTTGTAGGATTATGGTGCGTATGTGTCAAAGTTTCCGTGTCTGTCACACAATTATATGTGTCTCTTTGCATTTCTTATCTGGGTATGTTTGTGTTCCACAGTTCCTGTGTGTATATCTGTTTGTGTTGTTTGTGGGGGGGCGGGGGGGGCGGATGGAGAGGGCATGTATTGTGTCCTGATTTGAGAATTAGTGCCTGTCTGCCTGCCTGTCTGTGCTGTGTGCCTGTGTATTACCATGCATGTCTGCATTCTGAGTCTAAGTGAACTGGATATTTGTTTTCAAGTGTTTTGAAGCCTGTTTATATATATTTAGCCCCAAATTCCATGACTTCCTCCACTCGAACACTTTTCCTTCATGCCACTTTAGTCACTCCCTCTTGTGCTCATGGCCTAAATCTTGGCATCATTGAGAAGGGCTCCGCCTGAGCATTCTCAAAAGCCAGTGTTTCAAGTTCTGACCTGCCCTCCGCTCTGCCCTCTCCATTTCTCTCACACTGATTCTCACCACATTTGTCTTTCACCTCACTGGTACCTCAAGCTTGCGCAGCTCCACATCCCCTTCAGCCTTGACCTTTAAGTGTATCATTTCAACAGTTCTCTCCTCAATACCATCAGTGTCCTAACCTTCTCCTAGGTTTATCCCAACCAGCTAATCCACAAAGAAAAATCATAAACAGGGACTCCCTGGTAGCTCAAGGGGTTAAGACTCAGCACTATGAAGCTATCCGCAGCCACTGCAGCAGGAGTTCAGTCCCCGGCCAGGGAGCTTCCCACATGGCACAGCAGACCTCTCCTGTCTCACCCGCGACTCCCTTTAGCAGTGTACTTCAGTATATCAGTCTGTTCTGCTCTCCACTCTGTCTCTGGTGAATCCTCTCACCACCCCACATTTCTGGCCTACACCCCAGTTCTTGTATGCATAAATAAATAAATATTTTTTAAAATCATAAACAACTGCGTGGATAGGTCTACCTAAAATTCATCATCTGGAACCATAGCTGGGAATTCCTCTATTTGATACAAACTGCCTCCCCTCTCCTATTCAGAGCTAGTCCCCACTTCATCCTTTGCCTCCACCCCAAGTGCTGTGGTTGATCTCAACACAAAGACCTTGCCTCTTACCACTGCACCTGAATATACTTCAGGGTTAATGGGTGTGAACATCTTCCGTTTCCTGCCCCTTCCCCCCCGCCAAACTTGTTTGTATGCAGCTCATCTCCTTTTCCTGTACCTTACAAGTTGTCCTTCCTCACATCCAAAGCTTGATTCATCCAGGAAGAATCCATCTCAGCTCCATTCTGTCCATACTTCAGTACTCATTTAAACAAAAGTTACAGAATCCTAATCCAAATGAGTTTAAGGAGACAAAAAGGGAAACTTTACCAGCTCACACAACTAGGATTTTCAAAGTTGTATTCTTTTTAGTGACAGTTAGATACAGGAGATCATGTGATGTCACCTAGATAATGTCACAATTTTATGCCTCAGTTTCCTCATCCATAAAATGGGATATTAACAGCCCCTACCAGGAGGAAAAGCCATCAGAAACCCGGGTAGCATTCTTGGTGGCTCTCATATCTCTTTTTTTATATATGACTAATTTCATCCTTTCTTCTGCAACCTGACTTTCTTTGTTCTTGAGTCACAAGGAGAAAGTTACCACCTACAGTGCCTCAGCATATGAGTTAGAACTAGAATATTTTGATCTTAATTCTTAATACTTGGGGAAGAGAATCCATTTGGGTAGCTTGGGTCACTCTCCATTGCTGTGTCATTCAAGCACAGTGGGAAGAGAACTATCTGATTAAATGTGGCTATAGCAGGACTACCCCTGAGGGCAGTTGGAGCACTACAAGGAGAAAGGGGAATTAGGAGTCGGCCAAACATCCTAAAAGCTGTCCACAGCAACCAGAGAATGGGATATTCTGGTCTTCCCTATGTGTAGGAATAATATGGGGAATGAGATTGGAAACTTCCCCTCAATGTAGATAAAGAAAAGTCAGGGCCTCCCTGGTGGCGCAACGGGTTAAGCACAGCGCTGTGGAGCTGTCAGCGGCTGCTGTGCGAATTTGATGCCCAGCCTGAGAGAATCCCACATGGCAAGGCAGACCTTTCCTGCCTCGCTTACTGCTCCCCTCAGTAGTGTGTTTTGGTTGATCTGCCTGTTCCGCTCCCCACTCTGTCTCTGGTGAACCCTCTCACTGCCCCACACTTCTGGCCTGCACCTCAGCTTGTATGCAAAAATAAAATAAATCTAAAAAAAGAAAAAGAAAGAAAAGTCAAACCTTCCAGGTATGTGAGTTTATTCTTTCTTCTATGCCCTAGGGTCCCTGGAAGGTGAAGGAAAGTAGCATGGGGAAGGAGAGCAGAGATGCTATTTAAAAAAAAGGACAACAGTGGGAAATCACTGTGGAGGAAGCTGCTGGGGCTCGTTGAGGCCTGTCTTGAAGATTCTGTTTGCACAGATCCCAGATCAAAGGGGTGCTATGGGAAGCCTCTGGAAACCACAAGTGGGAACAAGTCACAGAGTAGGGAATGGGACTCTACAACCCTGGTTTCCCATCTGAGTCCCGGGCTTGTGGGCAAACCCCTTCCTGTGTAAATAAAGGAGGTGATGGCCACACACACCATGTGGCTTTGGGTCACAGAGGCTGAACTGGTCAGCAGGATACAGACAGGAATTTCAGGAATCAAGACAAAGTGCAGGATTACAGCGGGACCAGACATCCACCATGTGTTGGCACAAGAACAAACCCATCTGTAAGAGCAGCATCACACCAAATCAGGGAGGAGTCCCTCACTCCCAAAATGACCTTTTTAGGATTTTATTTTCACTTTCAATACTGATTTTCTGATTGTATTAAGAAACATATATAAGGGCCTCCTCTGGTGGGGCAAGGGGTTAAGTCTCAGCACTATGAAGCTATCTGCAGCCACTGTAGCACTAGTTTGATCCCCAGCCAGGGAGCTTCCCACATGGCACAGCAGACATCTCCTGTCCCCGCCCGCCGCTCCCTCAGCAGTGTATTTCAGTCAATCTGCCTGTTCTGCTCCCCACTCTGTCTCTGGTGAATCCTCTCACTCCCTCACACTTCTGGCCTACACCCCAGCTCTTGTACGCATAAATAAATAAATCTTTAAAAGAAAAGAAAGAAACATAAATAAGAAAACAGCTTTTACTTTTTAATATAGTACTGATAATAATAACAATAGAAAACTCTTAGTGCTCACTATGTGCCAGGCACTGTTCTACATATTTTATATACATTAACTTATTTAATCCCTGTACCATTTGAGGTTAAGTACTAAGATTATCCTTATTTTACAGATGAGGAGACCAAGGCACAGAGAAGGTAAGCACCTTGCCTAAAGTAACACAGCTAGTAGTGACAGAGGGGGATTCTGACCCAGGCAATCTGCTCTTAACCACTCTTGGTACCGCTGCTCTCACTCTAATGGTGTGTATTGCTTAGACTTCCACAAAGTCTTCCACGTCCACAAAGTGGAAATAGCCTTCCACAAAGTTATTTCAAGGAAAGGAGGCATTAAAAGATAGAAGTGGGGCTAAATGAAAGAGACGGAAGCTTAGAAATCTAAAAACAGTCACCATAATAGAGCCAGGACTTTAGGATCCTGGGAGTGAGGCACTCTAGGCCCCCAAGATCACTTCCATATCCTCAGCAGTAAGGTGGAGTGCATTCAAGCCTCCCCATTCAAGTCTCTTCATTAATATCACTCAGCATTTTTTCAGGTTTTGGCTCCATGTTTGCCTTATATACTGACTTTCTTTCCCTCAGTTCAACATCTTTTTTTTTCTCTTTCATCTAAAACTGCATTAGACTTCTGTCTCACACATCTCATGGCCTCTGACTCCCTTCATCTGAAACTTTCAGTTGCTCCGACTCCTAAGTGCCAGATTTCTCAACATTTTCAATGTCATAATTCTGACAGAGGAACACTCATCATTTTGAGCCAGTTCAGGCTGTAGGAGGTTGGTCAGCCTATAATTTGTCTGTTCTTGTGTCTGGTATCTTCTACCTCTTATTTAGTCAGTTCAGACCAGGAATGGAATTGGAGTCACATGGTATAAAACATGGTTACCTCTAGTCACCCTTTTAGGCAGTAAGGCTATTTCCTCAGAAGATGCCTCCGTGACAGGCATGTGGAGATCGGCTCCAGTCTCAGCATCGCCCCCTCAGGCTAGAACTATTCTCTGCCTCATGGCAGCCCTATCCTTGCCCTCCTAAGGGGAGGGCACTGTCCCCTCTGTTTCTCTATGTTCTAGGAGCCTGGACTTGTCTATTCCAGTGAGGACAGCATGTGTAGTCATTGATTCAGACATTGAATCAATGAAAGGGAAGGGCCAGGAGTCAGCAGAACTGAGTTCTTACAAGCTTGGGACTCACTCACTGTGATACCCATTGAGGCACTTCAGTTCTTCCTCCCCACTTTCTTGTCTGTGTGATGGGAATTTTGAGCATCTCCTACCAGCCTTACAGATACAACCATGCAGACAGAGTTGATTGCTGCTCACCCAACAGTTATTCCACTGCGTTTATTCCATCTCTTCTTCATTTTTAGATGATCTGCAATTGTGTTTGGATGCTCAGGAAAGTAGTCGCTTCAAACTTCCAAGGGGATTACCTCTAAATGTTCAGGTCAATCACGGTAATTCCATCCCTCTTGCCAGTGATGACTTTGATAATTGACATATGACACTACCTTGGCCAATGTATCAGTTGAAAGGGGAAGAGATTCTGGAAAATGTCCTTAATAAAAATTAATCTTTGAGGAGAAACTCACCTTGTGACTCCATGGCCAGGGACACATCAGTCTCTGAAGGAAACAGGTTTATTCTTGGGGAGTTACAGGAAAGCATACTTTGTTCATGGAATAGACAAGTCCAGGCTCATTCAAGTTGGGTATGCAGAAAAGAGAAGGTCCTTCATCAGGGATGACGTGGGATTCCTGCCCTGGAGTAGAAGGTAGGAATTAAAAAGGAGGTTGAGTTAGAAAATCTCTAAATCATGATCTGCCACAGGCAAATAGAATTGTGGGATAAATCTCCTGATTTTCCTTTACTATCACGTTAGTGAAATTGGTCTCGTTTAATAGGAAGAGTCAAACTTTCACCTCATATTGCCACGCAAATACTGACCCAGCCGGCTACACCCTTTGCTCATTGGACCAAACATGTCTCCCCCTACTCCTCTCCTCTTTGCTGACCAGTTAGCACCAGAGGCCAGTTTTGCAATGGCAGTTTTTCTATGGTCATTCTGCCCTCTGCTGGATTATGAAGATGTTTCGTAGCAAAGTGAAAGTATGGGAAGGACTGCTTTCTCGAAAGGGCACGTAATCAGGAAACCGGATTTCCTTTAGGGTAATTCAAAGCTGTTTGTTCACCAGAAATCAAGTCTAGTGGGCTATCACCCAGCTTCTGAGCATGGGACTGGTGGAAAGCTTCCTGAAGAATACAACTGCCCAGTTTAGGGGTTAGAAGTTGTCTGCCTATTTGAGTTTCTTTATCCACATATATAGCGAACTCATGGTGAGCGTTAAAAACAAAATGTCCCTGACAAATTCATCTTTAAAAATTGCCAAAGCTTATCAACTTGTTAATAAGGAATTAGTAAGATGACAAAAATTTACACTTCGGGTATGAATATGGAAATTGGCAGATTACAGTGGTCAATATTGAGATTGTTACTGACTTGAAAAGGCCCTAATCTGTAGTATCTTGGTGTCTGAACATGAATATAACCCTGAAAATTTTTTATTAGCTCTTGTTTTGAAGATATTTTATATAATACATTTTATATGTTTCACCATGTAAATTTTTCACCAGTAGGACTGCAACAACATCCTAAATCAGCCTAGAATGATGTAATATTGCATCACATTGCATAATACCATCATGCACACATCATCCAGAGTTGACTGCATCATTTTCTGATGCAATGCAATACTACTGCCAGACGGCTGCTGAAGGAAGCTGACGTCAGCAGTGCACTATATAAAGCCCTGTCGGAAAGGGTGAGCATTGAAAATATTTCAGACTTTGTGCAAGAGTTTAAGCTACTGTTACATAGAACTGTTAATATTTTATCCATTTAGATACAATACAGAACAGTAATGCCTCAAAAGTGTGTTAATAGCATGGACAATTTCTGCTCTATTTGTGGGGAAGTGGCATTTGCCAACCAGAAGGAAGTATCACTTCTCAAGTGAAGAAGGCTTGTCATCTTTACTTCAGAAGCAAGGTTGGTGACCAAGACAAACCTTGGGCCCCGCATACATGCTGTGCTACATGGACAACACAGCTTTCACAGTGGTTCAGTGGTGAAAGACCATCAATGCCGTTTGCAGTCCCCATGGTGTGGAGAGAGCCAAGCAACCACATAAAAGACTGTGACTTCTGCTTGGTTCCTCCTCTTTCTGGCGGAATAATGAAGCAAAAGAAGTTGAGAATAGTCTACACAAGCATTCCATCTGCACTGAGACCAGTTCCACATGGTGAGGGACTTCCTATTCCAGAACCTCCAAAATAGTCTCTTGATTCATCTGATGAGGACAAGGGTGAGCCAACCTGTTCTTATCCTGTTCCATCAGCATGCAGTGATCCAGAATTTCACTGTGGTGCATCATCAACCCCACACACACTAACACAGGATGAACTAAATGACCTGGTTCGTGATTTGGACTTAACCAAAAGCAAGGCAGAATTGCTAGGATCAAGACTCCAACAATGGAATCTCTAGAAGATGTCACAATTACTTTATATTGAAAGTGCCACCAACAGTTAGAGCCTTTCTTCAGAAAGGAAAGTACTCCGGTATTCTGTTCCGATATTGAGGGCCTCATGAATGCCTTAGAAATCACTCATGACCCACAGAATGGAGACTATTTCTACACTCTTCGAAACTAAGTCTTAAGGCTGTGCTTTTGCACAATGGAAACCGTCTTCCATCTGTTCTATTCCTGAACAGCTGTATAAGAGACAAGCAAAGAAATCTAAGAAGTAGTCTATGACTTGATTTTTTACAGGTATTAACCATAGGCATATTACTAATGGCATGCATTTCGTGATGTAAACATCAATTTATTGCAGATTACAAAAAAAACTAGAGCCAAAATTAGAATTCGACTGTCATAGTCATGTTGAGCACAAATTGATAGGAAATGACTAATTTTATTTCAGTAACATGATTTTTGTAAAAATTTGTTGACCAGTGTTATACATAATTAGGATACAGAAGATTTACATAAGCAACTAGTTTAGGGGAACAAGATCTCCCTAGCTAGGTAAAGATTTCATTTCATTACATATGTTAACAAAAAGTCATATTCAGTTCATTTTTCATTATTACAGAAGAAACGGATGAAAAGGGCTTTTGATCCTGGGGCACTGATCTCAACCAGAGATTAAAAATACATTACATCTAAGAAGCAAAGCATCTGTGACCGCTCTATCTGTAATGCTAGTTTCATTTCTCAAGAAAAGATCATTTCTGATGATCTGATGGTTATGATGCATAAACCAAAGACGGAGCAGCAAAGAACAAGTTTTCACTTAAAGTAGGCTTAAAATAAAATAATTAGGCTTAAAATAAGTTTTGACTTAAAATAAGCAGTAGGCAATACAAATATAATATCCCTCATCCCATCCCCGTCACCTTTTTTTCTTTAGAGGTATTTTTTCCTCTGAAATTAGAATGATCAGAGGTTAAATTTTTCCACCGAAGTTCCACATAAGTTAAATTTTCAGATAACTGACCTTTGCATTTTCAGGTATGTGACTTTTCTCCTTGAAATTAAAAATACAGGGCCTCCCTGGTGGCACTATGGGTTAAGCACAGCACTATGAAGCTATCCAGAGCTACTGCAGCATGAGTTTGATACCTGACGAGGGAGAGTCCCACATGGCGCAGCAGACCTCTCCTGCCTTGCCTGCTGCTCCCTTCAGCAGTGTACTTCAGTCAATTTGCCTGTTCTGCTCCTGGCTCTGTCTCTGATGAGTCCTCTCACCCCCTACTGCCCACACCTCTGGCCTACACCCCAGTTCTTATCTGCATAAATAAATAAATCTTAAAAAAAATTAAAAATTATATTTTAATATACTTCTGAAAGGAATCTTAATGATGCAGAAAAAATGAAGGGAATAAGAAATTAATTCAAATTTTGCTATTCAGATGATGTGAGGTGTATAGATACAATAGAATAGAAGATTAAATGGAAATATACACACATACACCTACACAGAACAGACTCACAATACTTTTCTGATAAAAATCTTGAGGCTAGACATGTATTGGAATTTAACATTTTTTATATTTTGGAAAAATACTATGGTGTATATGCTCATATATTACAAGATAGGAACCAGGAAGTACTGTGTAATGAAATATTTTAACATTTCTGCATATGAATATTCACATTAGAGATTTAAAAAACTACAGAGAGCCTCGCTTAAATTTGGGGCAGGTTGTGCTGCTAAATAACTTAAAAATACCTTTAATTTTCACAGTTTTTCAGATTTCAGAATTGTAGGTTAAGGAACTGTACCTGTGCTGTCACAAAATAGGATTATATAATATATGCTATTTTTTTTTGAGAATAAGTAACATTTTTAATTGTACCTATAGTTGACTGAATAAAAAAAACCCAAAATGAAACCAAAGGGATTGTTTTACTTTACAGAAATGTTACTTTATCACAAGAAATTATTTTCTAAAGTATCTTTCAAAGGTTAAAAATATAGAGTTAAAAAAATAAGAGATTGGAGTCATTAGGTTGGAATCACTTCTAATGGAAATCACCCCAACATGTTTTTAGTCCTATTAGGCTCAAGGCCCTCCAGATATTTTGTAACATTTCATTTGGTATCCTAAAATTCATATATAATGTAATAATAACATAATTAAAATTCATAGAATGCCTACTATATAGGAATAATACAAATAAATTGTTATAAAATATAGTAATATGCACTTAAATATTGAAATCCTTGGGCATTCTACTAAAGACAATAAAGCCATGAGAAGCTTGCATCTATGTATAACGAACAAGTTTGGATTTAATAGGTTTCATAACAAGCGAAGCTATG
This sequence comes from Scalopus aquaticus, assembly GCA_004024925.1. Lineage (NCBI taxonomy): Eukaryota > Metazoa > Chordata > Mammalia > Eulipotyphla > Talpidae > Scalopus > Scalopus aquaticus. The sequence continues at coordinate 4,129 of PVIJ01007909.1, read as the reverse complement.
AAATAGGAGCAAAGGTGCAGGTGACACCAAACTAAAACTTAGTTTTAAGTAATTATAGCAAAAAAGATATCTTTGTATAAGCAACACAGGAAAGTAATGTTAATTTGAGTCAAAAAAACAAGTACTAGGTAGGGAAAATGAAGATATAGGTTATTGTTGAAAATGAGCTGAGTCTCCATTTCAAGACAGGTTTTATAATTTTCTATGTTCTGTCATGGCATGGTAAAGTGAAAGAATCTCAGAAATCATACACGGACCTACCCGTCTCACCATATGTTGGAGCAAACATTTAGATTCTAAGACCTTTGGGAACTTGGACGCCATGTCCTCCAAGTTAAAATGCACTAGAGAAAGATTCGAAATAGCAGTATTTAAGACACTACAGGGAGGTTGTGTGGGAGATCTTTAGGGACATTGAGATAAGGCTGAAAGTTAGCAAGAAATCTCCAAATAGGGCCTCCCTGGTGGCGCAACTAAGCGCAGCACTATGAAGCTGTCCAGAGCCACTGCAGCACAACTTCAATACCCGGCCAGGGAGATTCCCACATGGCGCAGCAGACCTCTCCTGGCTGCCTGCTGCTCCCCTCAGCAGTGTATTTCAGTCAATCTGCCTGTTCTGCTCCACACTCTGTCTCTGGTGAATCCTCTCACCACCCCACACCTCTGGCCTGCACCCCAGTTCTTATCTGCATAAATAAATAAATCTTTAAAAAAATCTCCAAGTAAATCACTCTAATATGTAATTTTCACAACATAGATTTCTTAGCACCTTGCTACAAATATTTTTCAAAAGTTTATATAAGATGGCAATAAAGTATTTTAAAAATAGCCTACATTTATGAAATTCATTCATATCTTTACATTTTGGATCTACTAATTTAAAAAACATGGTTAAAAGTCTATTAATAGGAGTCTTGAATCTACACCTTTGTATTTGGTTTCATTGATTTTCCAGTAACTGCACAATTGCCCGAAACACTTCGAAATTATTCAGTAGGCTAATCTATAAATAGTGTAGCTCTTTCCAAGAAGTGGATATGCAAATTCTAACAGGATCCCAAGCTTTTCATAATTAGATTGACTAAACTATCTTGGCTTCAAAGTATTTTTTGATTATTTATTTACTTAACTCTTTCTGAAATTGTTGGCTAGTGTTTTCTGTACTAATCTCATGTACTAATCTCCCAATTGGGCACTGCAAATTCAATCCTACCTTTAAATCTAATCAGTTAGCTGCATCAAAAAAAGCAAAATGTCCAAACTAGTGCTTCTAAGCAGAAATCTTAAAGAATTCTCAGGAGCAGCTGCAAAACTCCGAACGACGACAAACCCTCAAGACTCCGCCCCTCACGTACTCCACGCCTCTCTTCCGTATAAATCGCTTCCTGAGCGGGAGTCCGACGTCGAGCGGAAGTGATGCAACGCGGCCGCCGGAAGTGCCGTTGGTGTGTTGAGCGCTTGGGCCTAAGAGTGGAGTGGGGCCTGCGCCGGGAAAGACACCGCTATGTCGATCGAAATCGAGTCCTCAGAGTGAGTCCTGCTTTGGCGGATAGTCGCCAAATTGCGGTGGCCGGGAATTGAAGGGTGTGGGGTGGAAAGTGCTCAGGGAGTGAGTCCGAGAGGCTGCGGAGTGGAGGGGGCATTTCCTTGTCTACAAAGAAGCTTCGTGGACCTGGCTACTTCGGAGGCAGCTGCTTCGGGGCTGCAAAAAGTCGCAGCTGTCGGACCAGGAGCTCAGAGATCTTGGGAGGTGCTTGGGATGAGCATAGCTTGAGGATCTGAGTTAGTCTAGCCCTCACCGACTCCGGGCGCCCTTGGTGACTGAGCCGATTGCCCACCCACTCTGATTTTGTCTGTTTGTGTGTAAAGGGGGCTCGGACGCTTAAGTCTTCCTTCTTTCCTCCTCTGCTTACAGGGCCCCGTTGCTTTCTGCCCACCACGTATCCATTTAAATAAATTATTTAACCGCCCTTCCAGCCTGTGTTTGCACTTAGGGATACTTTTCGGTACGGTCCTGGTGCGTGCCTGCGGAATGAATTAAGGATTAGTTATTAGATCAGACTATTTGGTGATGAATTTTGATTAGCCTGTGAGCTCTGTATAGCTACAAAGGTGAGATGGAATCTGAAGATTGGGCTAGAAAAGTGGTAGGTTTGTTTGTTTGTTTTTTTTTTTTTTTGGTGGGGGAGGGAAAGTAATGAATGACTAAAGAAGTTCTTTAGTGAACTTCTTCAGGACTCTGCACCCACCCTCTACCTTGTCTTTTCCAACACTTATTAAATCAGCAGACATAACATTTGTGCCATAAATGTAAGTAAGAGAGAGGAATTCTCCTGAGGACTTGCCATAGGGAGAAGGGAGGTTTACTCACTTAACAAGTATTGAAGTGTAGTGTCTGCTGCTTACCGCTGGAAATACAGTAGTGAACAAAGAAGACAAAAAGCCCTGTTCTTATAGAATGTACATTGTGGTTGGTAAAATACAACAATAAGTACGATGTGAGACTTAACAGATGGTAAATATGGTGGAGAAAAATAAAGGGAAAAGAGTGATAGAATGTGTTGGCAATTAGGACGACTACTCCAGGGCAGGAATTGTCACTGAATAATAGCTGATACCAGTTATTTTCCCAGCCTTGTGTGCTGCCTGTTTTTATCATCAATAGTAGCTTTTCTTTTTTAGTAGCTTTTGTTTAAATGCTTCCCCCTCACCTCCCCGCCTCCCACCCCCAGGTGGGAGTACAGCCAACCCTTTCACCAGTCTTACAGGCTAGGTGTTTTTCTTAAGAGATGTGGTTACAGATATATTAACTGACTTGCCCAGAGTCAAAGTAACAGAACCTTTAAGTCAAACCCCAACCCATCCCCAAAATTTTTAGCTCTTTTTGTATTATATCATGTTTGACGGAAATAAATGTGATTTTGGCTATGTCAAATACGAGATGTCTGCAGGGAGGTTTAAGGAAGTGCAAGCAGAAGTGTACTAAGGAAGATAGTATGGTACTAGAATAGCAGGGATTTCAATGGGGCTATGAGAGAAAACACAACTGTGAGGAGCAGTAGTCACTTCCCTTCTGCAGGAGTTTTAGAAGAGGGTTTTTGCTTTCCTGTTAGGAATATGTACTCAAGAAGCACACTACCAGTTGAATCTTTATTTTTCCACTGTTAACTTGGTCAAGTCCTCGTTTGTAAAATGAAAGTGAAGTAATAACGACTTCATAGGTTATTTTGAAGAATAAATGAATCAGTACATCTGAAATGCTCAGAACAGTATCTGGTATATAAGAAACAATACTGGTTAATGTTTTTGATTATTATTCCTCCCCTGGGAAAGGGAATTGGCTCAGTTCCAATCTAAAATCCCTTCAGACTAGGACAGTCTGACTCTACATAAATACTGTCCAGTTGGAAGTCAATGTTATTTTATTTCATTTGTAAAAAAGATTTATTTATTTATACATACAGAAGCTGGGGTGCAGGCCAGAGGTGTGGGTTGGTGAGAAGATTCACCAGAGACAGAGCGGGGAGTGGAACAGGCAGATCAACTGAAGTACACTGCTGAGGGGAGCAGCGGGCGAGGCAGGAGAGGTCTGCTGCACCATGTGGGAAGCTCCCTGGCCCGGGATCAAACTCATGTTGTAACGTCTACAGATAGCTTCATAGGCTGAGACTTAACTTGTTGTGCTACCAGAGAGCACCCACATATGTAATTTTATTTTATTTTTTATTTATTTATTTTTCATTTATACATACAAGCTGGGGTACAGGCCAGAGGAGTGGGGCGGCGAGAGGGCTCACCAGAGACAGAGCGGGTAGCAGAACAGGCAGATCAGAAATACACTGCTGAGGGGAGCAGCAGGCAAGGCAGGAGAGGTCTGCCGTGCCATGTGGGATTCTCCCTGGCCAGGCGTCGAACTCCCGTCGCCGCTGCCGACAACTCCACAGCGCAGCGCTTAACCGCAGTGCCACTGGGGAGGCCCACATATGTAATTTTATTTTTTTTTATTGTTATTTATGTCTTTTACATTTTGTATTTCCCTTGGGCAGCCCACCACCAATTCACCCGTGATCCATCTCCATGGTCCCCTGTATTCTCCTCTCTTCCATTTTGTGCCCTTATCCTCCCCCCT
>PVIJ01007908.1:0-78765 GCA_004024925.1 Scalopus aquaticus | reverse complement strand
TATGTTCATTGCGGCACTGTTCACAATAGCAAAGGTATGGAAGCAACCCAGATGTCCAAAAATAGATGATTGGATCAAGAAGATGTGGTCCATATACACAATGGAATACTATTCAGCATGGAAAGAAGATAAACACATGCAATTTGCAGCGACATGGATGGAATTAGAGGGGATCATACTCAGTGAAATAAGCCAGAAAGAAAGAGAAAAATATCGAATGGTTTCACTTATAACAGGACTATAGGAAGGCCGGGTGGGAGAGAGACAATCAGTGGGAGGGGGGAGAGGAGAGAGGTGGAGGGAGGGAAGGAAAAGGGCACAAAATGGAATAGAAAAGAACACAAGGGACCATGGAGATGGATCACGGGTGAATTGGTGGTGGGCTACCCAAGGGGAATACAAAATGTAAAAGACATAAATAACAATAAAAATATATATTACAAAAAAAAAAGAATTTCTTTGATAAACACATGGTAGCATTTGTGAGTTTATTATAACAAGTAAACAGCACAACTGAGTATAAAACAAAAAGAAACTGACAAAACTAAACCAAAACAGATCTTAGAAATACGACTCAGAATTGAGGCTGCTAGAGGTGGGGCGGTGAGGATGGAGTGGGAAAGGGGGGAGGGAGGGACCCAATGGCCTAGGGTAAATTACTATGGGTGCTTTGATGGGGGGATGGGGTAGTTAACATAACCCCGAGAAAGTGTGAACCTGAGAAAGTGTGAACCTGTTCGCCTAAATTATATACGGTTTTGTAAACCAAGGTTACCTCAGTAAAAAAAAAAAAAAAAGATTTCAAATGTCGTTATTTACTCACATATAACGGAGCTTGTTGTGGATTAAGTTTCATGACCCAGGATACTGAAACAGAAATGGAAAAATGAAATTAGAATAAAATAAAAAATTATCACCTAAATTAAACCTCTAGGTCTTGGTTATCGATCAAGCAGGACACAGGAACATGGTGAAAGGTCTGGGGTGACCGCACACCTGCTTGCAGCAGCCGCTTAGGAAGGCCAGAAGGTCAAGATCACACAATTCCAGATTCAGTATTTTCAGGTGGAGAAAATAATTCTCTGACTGAAAAAGAGGGAAAGGGCTCCATGGTCACAGAGTATCTGAGCAAGCGACCAAAGCAAAAGCTTGTACTGCTCAGCTGGGCCTGCACCAGGCTGCTACCCACAAAACGCCGCCGACCAGTCTCCTCCCAAGCAAAGGGCCGCACGGAACCCAGATCTCTCATCCTCTCTGCACTCTGTCAAGAAGAGAATGCACAGCTCGAAAAAATCTGCTGTCTTCCTCAAAATTAATACCTGATCACCTGCTGTTACTGTCATACTGTCACTAAATTAATTCTCACAAAAAATGTTATAAAGAACTTTAGAGACTTCAGGGCCTCCCTGGGGGCGCAGGGTTAAGTCTCAGCACTAAGAAGCTGTCCGCAGACACTGCAGTTCGATCCCTGCCCAGGGAGCCTCTCACAGGGCGCGGCAGACCTCTCCTGCCTCGCCTGCTGTTCCCTCAGGGGTGTACTTCAGTTGATCCGCCTGTTCAGCTCCCCACTCTGTCTCTGGTGAGTCCTCTCACCACCCCCAGGTCTGGCCTACACCCCAGTTCTTGTGTGCATAAATAAATCTTTAAAAAAAGAAAAGAACTTTAGAGACTTGAACGTATACTCAAATTCAGGGTGCTGGCAAAGGCCCTGCATTCCCAAGTCTGTGATTCTGGACCATGATCTTTTATTTACCTTTTTTTTTTAAGATTTTTTTTGGGGGAGGGAGGCATGATCTTTTTAGCCTAGACAAAGTCCTGATCAAATCACCAAGTTAAAGTTTTAAGAGCATGTTATTCTTAATTTCCAGGAATTTAAATATAAGTTCACCCCATCCTCATAAGTCAGAGAAGCAGACCCAAGTGACGTCTCTATGATTTGATCTAAGGAAGCTGTTTACTCATATTAGGTAACAATCAAGGCACATGTAACCAGCAATTTAACACAGCACAGAAACGTCACACATACACACAAAAAGTAATTAACACCTCATGCCTTGTGTTCTGTAGATGATGAAAACCTCACAACAATGCAGAAACCCAAACCATAAAGTGGACATATTATCAAGGACCAAATGTTTAGAATAAAGAGCGACACCTGAGCAACCATTCATAAACTTAACAGAATCCTCTCAACAGTAAAATCCTCAGATCTGCCAGTCTGGTCAGACTGTGTAAGTCTTCGGTCAAGACAGTTAACAGTTAAGAAACACTTAGGAAGGGGTGGAAAATCTGCACTAGGCCCAACCATCGCCAACCCCCCCGCGGGCTGAGGGCTTCACTATGTCTGGACAAACGCAAATGGATGTAGACAGCCGGGGCTCCCCCACACTGACCAACCACCTCAGGTCCACCCCGTTCATTCCTTGGCCTGCTCCCCACATTCTAACAGACTTCCTGGCTCAGCACATGCTTTCCTGCCTGCCTGCCTTCATTTTATGATTTTGTACCCTTAGGTGCTAAAATCACCTGCAGAAATTCACATTGAAAACCCAGCTTGAGAAATGTAGCAATAAACAACTCTTAGTAGGGGAAAAAAAGATTTCCAGCCCCTGAGAGTCGAAATGCAAGCCCTAAAATAAAGATTGAAGCACTTGAGCACGTCCCTCAATGCATTAAATATCCATTTAATTTAAAGGTAAGCTTACTCTGCTCACTGGCCTTTAATCCGCTTTCCAGGTCCTGTGCAGACTTGCCTGGGCCACACAGGCACCAATCTGCCTCAGCCAACTTCTGAAGCGTCACCCAAGCAGAGGAAACATCACTGGAAACTAAGACATCTCTTTGGAGATGGATCCATAAGGGTCGGAGAAATTGAGGCAACAAACCAGCCCTCTGATGTTTCCTGATTTGCAAGAAACTCAGCACGGCCACATGCAAGGACCACGACCTTCAACCCGACTGGGAGGCCTGAAACTCGACGCTGTGGTGCCATATGCACCACTCGCAATCAGAGATCCGTCGCCATGGACCTTGAGGCCGGAACCCACACGAGCTTTGTGCTACGAGGCTCCGAGAGGGACGACAACCTGTCCGCTCTCCCACCCTGCCGAGGGACAGGTCATGGTTATGCTGGCCATGTAGGCTGTTGAAAGAATCACTCCGTCAAAAGTCAGCAAGGTCACGACCCTGGAAGCAAGAGGGCGTAAATCCTGACTGCCTCTGGGGTCCCTCAGTGCACCAGGCTGGGGAAAGAGGACAGGCATTTACAGAGCTTTATATTCAGTCTCCGATTTAATCCCCATCTAAAAAGGCAATTTTCTCCATTTCACCAGTAAAAATTGAGTCTTTCAAAGATTAAGTTGTTTAACACTGATGTCAAGAGGAAAATGGGCTTCTCCCACATCGCGAGTGGGTCTCCTGCTCTGATCTCACCCTGTGAACTGACTGGCCCCCCCCCCAGCCTCCTCCTGCCAACAGCACAGACCCCCCGACGTTACTAGCTCGGCGCCACGCGCAGCTGCATGCGCTGGGCCCACGGCCAGCAAGGAACCGAGGGCGCGGGAGACAAACATCCCCGCCTTCACAGATCTTGTTCTGTGCAACGCAGTAAATGGTCTTCCAGAGAGTGGTACATTCTATGGAGAAAAATGAAAAAGAAGAAAAAACGGGAGCTGAACAGGATACCAGTTTAAATATGGTGCCGACAGAAGGCCTCTCTGAGGTGACACTGATCCAAGCGAAAGAGATTAAGAAAGCAAGTCACACACATGACAGGTGCAAGGGGTTCCAGACCCTCACACTGGCCCCGAAACTAAAACCTCCAGGGTTCTGAAACTAAACCATCAAAACTTTGCCTCATGTAATGCACTAACCCTCTGACACATTTAGCAGTTTACCTGACCTCAAAACCATGGGACGCAGTCTTCAAGTCAGCGTGAGTGCACATAAAGCCCAAGGATACACTCCAAGACCGAGTTACAGTCTCTGCTTCGTCAACAGATTTTTGCTCAAGCCTTCCCAAAACGAAGGGAATGCATCACATGTCCATTCAGAGACTTCACCGAGGAATTTCATCACGGACTCTTGAGGGATAACCCTGTCACTTCTTCTTTAGCCAAAAACTAGTGAAAGACTTTGAGTAAGTCCCCGAGTTTACCGGGGCTGCTTTCATGTAACCCAAGGACAGTGATTGACAGACACAGCGGAACTATAAAAGCTGAGTGGCATCTGAGCATCTGAGACACTATGAAGAAAAGCAAGCATCAGAAGCCAAAGCCTGAAATGATTTCATCTTTAGTATGTTCAGCAAATTTACCACCAAGACGTAATCAGCTAGATCCGAGGAGCTATAAATTTGAGGGTGTGTCAAAGTAAACACACCTAGAGATTTTTATTCCTCAAACATTTCCCATTTTATTTTAAAATTCTGAACGAAAACAAGTCTAATCATTTACTATTGTATAAAAGTAACACATTCACTCTGGATCAAAACGAGACTCACCCAACTTAACTGACTTGTTTATATGAATTACAGAACTGCCCCCACACACAGTCCCAGGGGGGTGCTACTCAGGGAAGCAAGGGCTGTGGCCACAGTCTCCTGCTCTCTAATGCAGACCCACCAGGCATCTTTTCTTCTAGCGGTCAAGTGGGCCCAGCATCACACCGAAGCAATGCTTCAGAATGTTTTACAATTCACACCACCTGCACAGGACTACACAGGAACTCAGCCAAAGTACAGGGTCGCTGAAACTCAGGCATGAAGTGAGGTTCCCAGGCTGGGCAGTCGGGGGGGGAGGGGACAGAAAGCCACGTCCATTAAGAAACATGCTGCAGCAGAATGAATGCAAAACCTTAGAAGCCACAAAAAAACACCTACATAAATGTACACACCTACATTATGTACACACCTACATAAAAACTGGTATCTACAGCAGGAGTCAGTAGACATTCTCTGTAAAGGCCAGGTGGCAAATTATTTTTGGCTTTGCTGGTCATACAGATTCCACAGTCATATGTAAATGAACAGGTGTGGCCATGTTCCAATAAAACTTTATTTACAAAAACAGGCAGCAGGCCAGATTCAGCCAGTGGGTCAGAGTGTCAACTGCTGGTAAAAGCTAACAAAACACCCCCTAAGAAGCCAAAGAGCCGTGTGCTCCCACTCGGCAGCTTTACGTCTCAATATTTTCAGCCCCAATCACCTCTCAATGCAGCAAAGTCACAGGGTGGTGCAGACATTCTCTAGACAAGATGTGGAATTCAGTGTGTGGGTATTCCCAGTTCCCTGCTGATTAGCTGCATGACGCTGAGTCAGGCATTTTAACCTGCATGAATCTCAGGCTCCTTATGCAGAGAAAGAGCACAGTAACTCCTGCCTGCACTGGGGGACTGAGGGAAGAATTAAGAGACAATCCAGCACAGCTTAAGCACAACGCCAGACTCAGCACAGAAGCCATATTGCCATTTCTGCCTCGCAGAGGTTCCACGTTTCAGACCATCATGAAACCATCATGAAAAAGATCATCATGAGACCATCATGAAAAATACACTAAACACCATAAATGGTTAAATGAAAGGCTGCACGTTCCCAGAGGCCAATTTCTCAGAATCTTAAAACAATCAGTGGGTAGACTGCGATTCTGAAATATAACAAAATAGCCACAGAAAAGAACCTTGGAGAAACAGATACAAAAATATTAAGTGTGCGTATCTCTGGGAATTACAGGGAATTTTCATTCCTAAATTACCTGCTTCTGAATCTTAATTACTCCGACAATGAACATAGTACTTTTGTACTCTGAAGAGAACGTTCATTATACTCAGCATATCTGTGTAAGCGCCCTGTAATTCACTGAAGCACAACTGAACGAAAATGAGTTAAACACATTTTCCCTAAAAGTACAAACTGAAGAAATCTACAATCTTCACTAAAGGTGCCAGGAGCAGGTAAAAGAAACACCATTAAAATGATGATGATGTGTCTGTAAACAGAAATCAAACTCACCACTCTGCAGTCAAACCCACACACACACACTAACTGGAGAAGCCTTTAACAGGTGCTCCACAGTTAATGAAATACGGGGGGAAATGAGGGTGGCAGGTCCCCAACACTGCATCAGGTAACTACCCCGCCAACTCCCAAACCTCTTAGATTAGTGATGAATGCTCAGGCCTAAGACCAGCTGTGCAGGTCTGACAAACCTACCACTTCAATTGGCAGGGCCTATGGCCTTTGTCATTCACAACAGCCAAGCTTGCAAGCTCACAGTGTGCCCACCACCCACCCACCCCCAGCCCCCATGCGCGCACAGGCCCTACCCACTCTCTACGGGAGGAGGGCAGCTGTCTGGGGCTGGGCCAAGAGTAAACAGAGTTTTACTTGCGGGAACCTCTGCGGCAGAGCCCTTCAAATGAATTTCCATGTTAAGACTGGGCTACAGTAAATCCCTCAAAACACACCAACATTGAAGTGAGGGTAGACATGGAAACGACAATACATACTCTGGATTCTTGTAAAACGCTTAGGGCAAGTAACAGAATCCAAAGGCTCTTTCCTTCATCCCTAAGAAGTCTGGGCTGGTGGCTACAGCTGCGCCATACGCTGGCCATGTGTGGAAGCTGGGAATCCTGAAGAGAAAAAGCAGCAGGGCACGGAAAAGCAAACAGGTTTTCCTGTTGAAGGTGCCAAGTTTTACAAAAACTATAAAATACTACATGTACCAAATATTCCTCCCGAACAACGGACTGAGGAAACCTTACAGGAGGTGCAGCTCATCTGGCTCACACAAAGCCGCGATAACGAGGAACTGAGCAGTGGGCTGCAGGCGCTGATCAAGCGCAGGCGGCACCAGCGGAGGAGGCGGGCAGCATCTCTCTTTCTCAGAGAGCCCAGCTCAGGAGCACCACACCCAGGACGTCTCCCCTAGAGCCAGGACCCGTACTTGGAGAAACCCGGTGCTGAGACCTATAGTATGTCCCATTCTCTGAGGACAACGCAGAGAACTGCGAGCTCCGTCCCAGTATCACGGGACAGACACCACCTGGTCACCGAGGGCCAGCACAGCACGGTGACAGCTGGGTGAGAGCGGCAGGGAGGCCCCGGCAGGGAGGCTGGACCTGAAGGCAACCATGTGCCCAGCGGAGACATAGCAAGTTAGAAGCAAAACAGCACACGCACATTCACGCATTTATTTTCTATCAGTGTGAGTTTACCCAAGAGGGAAAGAAGGAGAATAATTCTGAATTCAGGGCAAACACACACTCAAATAATTATTGTGTGACAAAAAAATCTGGACTCAATTAAAATAAACTTAAAAATCAGAATTCTGACTTTCTTACACTTACAAACTTAAGTTTGAAATCCATATGGACACACATACCATCATCTTTTTAGGGATCGGGACCTCTTTTTTTTAATTGAGATATTAATCGACATATAACATATTCATCTCAGGTATTCAACATAATGATTATCTGTATGTACTATACAATGACCCAGGACAACTGTCGTTATATCTGTCTCCATACACAGTAACAAATGACTTTTCCCTAAGGTAAGGAAGTCCAAGACCGACTGTCCCAGCAACTTTCAAACACACAATAAAATATGATTAACTAGGCCTGTTCTGTACCTTACATCCCCATGACTTATTTCACAGCTGAAAGTTCATACATCTTGACCCTCTTAACTCATTTTGCCCACCCTGTACGTGACAATCAATCTAGTCTCTGCATCTGTGGGCTGAGCTTGGTTTTTGGGTTTGTCTGGAGTTCACATAGAAGTGAGATCAGACGGCACTGCTATCTTTCTCTGACTGACTTGTTTCACTTAGCGCAATGTTCACATTGTGACAAATGGCAGGATTCCAGTCTCTCTTTTATGGCATTCCACTGTATATGTGCATATACACATGGGTGTGCACATGTATACACATATGTAGCGTGTGTGTCACGACTTCTTTATCTACACATTCAGCAACAGTATCTATGTTGTTTCCGTATCTCAGCTGTTGTAAGTAACACTGCAATACACATGGAGGTGCATACACCTTTTTGAATTAGTGTCCCTGCTTTATTCTGTTCGCTTCCAGAACCAGAACTGCTGGACCACTTCTATGCCGCAAGCTGCAGACTATTGCCCCCAGTGACTGCACCAATTTACATTCTCACCGATGGTGAAAAAGGGTTCCCTTTTCTCCACAAACGCATAACGCTGTCATTTCTTCTCTTTTTGGTAAGTCAGTCTAACAGGTGTGGGATGATACATCTTGTCGTGGTATCGATTTGCATTTTCCCTGATGATTAGTGATGTTGACCATCTGCACATAAACTCTCAATGGCAGACAATCTCCTCATATTTAACTGTTAGAATATTCCATGCATAGCTAACTGCTCACCTTTAGCTATAAATAAGATATGGCCCCTGCCAATTTAACAAGGGGCATATCCCCGTAAACAGATAACTACAGCACAATATAAACAGTGCAATAACACAAATGTCACAAGGACCAGGAAGGAGCAATCAACACTCTAGAAGGTGGCAGCCTGAACCGAGTTTACGGAGGTCGGCCTGACCAGTTTCTCTGCATGGACACGGGCTCAGGGCAGAAGGAATAGCACATGCGAAGAGAAGACGCAGCCCAGGAGTTGCTGAGAAGGACGCAAAGTGGGACTGAGACGATGGGAAGAGTCGGGAAAGGTACTCTTGTAAAACCACAAACCTCACAGTTAGTTGGTCTTAGACGCCAAGGGAGACTTAATATACAAGGCACGGTGCCATGGCTCTTCCCTAAAGAAATTACAGCCGTACAGAGGCAATGGCATCACCAAGCTGGTTTTTTTTTTTTTTTGGGGGGGGGGCGGTGGGGAAAGGCTCAGCTCAAATTTCTGTCCGTTCGCAGGGCTGATTCAAAAAGTAGCACTGGGAAAAAATCTACAACCACATGGCTCACACTCAGAGCGACCGTTTGCTGCTGGGTACATCCCGAGGGCCAGGCCAGACCTCCAGACCAAGGGCTCCCTGAGGTGCAGCCAGCAGAGGCTGGGCTTCCCCATCCATTTGCACGGGCCCAGAGCCCGCATCCCAGATGCAGCCAAACCCTGCCAGTCATGGGGCTCTCTAATTAGAAGGGGTCTCGGAAGCAGCCCACATCACCGTTCTTCCCCGCCAGGAATCACTGCCAGTCTACCTGCCCCTGCTTGCAGGTTTGAGTGCTAGGGCCTTATCGCCTTGAGAAAATCTCTCAGGCTCCATGTGTACCTCTGACTCAACCTTCCTGAAACTCTTTTCATTTTACAGCTGCTTCTCTGCCTACACAGTAGTAAGCTATCTTTCAGAAAGGTCTTCTGTAGGGAGATCTAGGGAATGGAACTAAGATGTGTCGTTTGTCAATAAAGGGAGAGAAAAGCTCAAAAGTGAAAAGTGGTCACAGTTCTGGGGACATATTTAAATCACTTTAGCTTTCACCATCAAGCCTTCAAGGTGGAGCCTGCACCCTGGGCCCAGAAGCCTAGAAGCAACATCCACAGACACACAGGGCAGCCATGAACTGGCAGCCGCCAGCAGAGGGGACGCGCACTGCATCTCCTGCCTAAAGGTTCAGAAACACACTTATTTTACATCAACTCTCACTGTCACTTTTGATGAATGATGAAGACAGAGAAGGAACAAATGACTGCAGAGTCCTCACTGAGTCTGAAGATAACTGCCAGCATTCAAGAATTCTCTAATAACACAAGCGCCAGGATCAAGTGAGAACGGCAATATGACTCAGTGGAGGAGACAGCCAGGCTTGGAATTGGAATTTGCAACTCTGGCATTTCTACCTGCATGTCTAGGACAGTCTCCTCATCTGTAAGATGTGGAAAAAAAGAACCAAAAAATGTGTAAGACAAGTTTAGCACAGTGGTAGGCAATAAGAAGACAACAATGAACAAATGCAGTAAGTTGACGTCCTGGTACCTATTATCTGAATAGGCTATTTCAAAACTCACAAATTCAACTCCCACACCTGCTGGCCCATCCTACTCAGCATTAGCTGGACCCCTAGTTGTAAATGAAGAGTCTAGATGAGGGACATAGAGAGCCACCAACAGATACGTCACCCCTGGTCTTTGGTGACCTCTCAGAAGTCGCCCAGCTCCTCCCACTACCCTGAGACCTCCAAACAGAGCTCAGCCCGCTGTCCATGCAGTCTCTAGCACTTGCCTCACACCTGCCGGCCCATCCCTGCACACCGCCTGCACGCACCACGCTCCGTCTGGTCCTCACACCTCTGCTCAAGGTAATGGCTTCCTGCACCCTCGCTGAGGTGGTGACAGCATCACTGATAATCTCATCGACACAATCAGCAGTAAGTCCCATACTGTCTGCATGTTTTCTTCTCTTCTACTTCTGTGCTCGCCTGTTCTAGTAACAGGCTTGCTCTGGGTTTCCGTGTCGCAGACGTCCTCTGCAGCACCCCTCCGCACCCCTCCACTCCTGTCACAGCTTCCGGCACAGCGAAGAGCAACCCCCTCCCCCTGTAAATATTAAGGAAATATTTGACCAATATGAACATTAGAGACAGAAATTCATCAGGAGCTTTGTTGCGCTATTTGATAACAAAGGATCCACACCCATCGCTGTAAGAACAAAAACCAATCTATCAAAATCACAGTATTTAAGATCAGACTAGTTCCAGAAGGCTCATCGAGTAGCTCATTAAAAGCAGTAAGAGCTTGCCAAGCGTTAAGAAATTCAGCCTGGATCAATCTGCTTAATCTGTCCAGGAGTTAAAGGGCACAGTGTGGGGGACAAAGCGCCCCGGACTGGACAACTCAGAACAAAGGGGCGGGCAAAGAGTGGCTCGCCGGCTCCTGGGGCCTGCACCTGACGGCTGGTGCCTCTGAGAAGAGGAACACATGTTATTTCAATTCTCTCTTGGTGTTTGACACAGGCTTGTGGTTTCCTGCAAAAATGGTTTCTGCTGTTCTGCAAAGATCTACATGGAGAAGAAAACTCCAAATAGCTGTTCCACAGGTGAGAATTCTGCCGCCAGCTGTATTCTGTTATCCAAAGGAAACGGAAGTGGAACTTGCCAGGAGGTCCAGACACAGGAGAGCAAGAACATAAATCAGCAAGTGCTGACACTTTTATCCCTATGATAATATGAATAAACTTTTAAATTTAGAAGAATTCATACACAGCTGGGCTTTATGTAAATTAACTCAGCAGGGGTTAAAATAGATATCCGGTTAAAGAGCCTGCCGAGGACAAGAACTACACTTCATCTCCTGACCTTTATCATCCACAAAGCAAGCAGCCCAATGGATAAACTACGATACTTGGAAAGAGCCGATCCGGCCAAGCGGCTATGACACAGACGCAGATGTTACCGAGCTGGATGAGGTGACCCAGACAGGCTGAGGCTGGAGCAGCAGCTTGGGTAGGAATTATTTCCCAGGGACACACTCCCCACCTTCCCGAACACATTACATGACAAAAGTACAATCAGATTATTCCCACAAGTGGCAGGCAGAAGAGGGGTTTGAAACAGATGCTAGAAAGGTCAATGTCAGCTTTGAATTGTTCAAATGTTCTCTTGACTTGGGAGTAAATACTGCCTTTAATGTTTTGATTCCCCAACAGTTGTGATGTTAACTAACATCTTGAGAACAATGACACCGGAAAACACAAACCATCTCAAAATCAGAGAAAAAGTTCTGAATGAAGACTTCAAGTTAAACATACACTGAACAGAGAGTAATCTTTTAGATTACTCAGGGAATAAAGTAGCGTCTGCCAGCTGAAAGCACGTGAATACCCCCGAACAAGGCGATGCCACACAGCTGTCACAGACTACCGCGACGCTCGGCAGCGTTTTCAGCAGAGAGTTCAGCCATTTAAAGTCAAAAACAGCCCAGCGCTCTGCAGAACAGAATGGTGCCTCCACCATTCTGCACGAGGAGGGCAGCAGCACCGCAATGTGGGGTGATGCTGAGGATTCGAATCTGCACTGGGAGATGCCTGCTGCAGAGGTCACCTGTGAGAGCTGTGGCTTATTCTGCTTGGACAGTAATAAAGACAATCCACTTTCACTTGGGAAAAGAAATGTAACAAATCTTTGACAATACTAAGAACTGATAAGACTAGATTTCAACTGAGTATAAAGTCAACTACTAGGTTTTAAAAAAGGTCCTGCAAATCTCCTATCTAATAATTTCATTGAAAGTTATTTTAAAAGAATGATTAAAAAGGCAGCTTTTCATAAAATTATTATAAGTTACCATTGCCAGGTTAAGTAACACACTTGTTTTGGAATTAGATTTCACAGAAACTTCAGAGAGTATTCCCTAAATTTCCAATCCTCTGAATTCCTCTTAAAACTCTTATAGGGTAATGTATGTTAAGGTATCATGCAAATTATGAAAGAAAAGTTAATTTCCCTGCTTGAACTAAGCTAAAAGATAAAGTTGTCATGAAATATACACACCTGGTACTTTAAACCATTTCAGCATTTCGAGCTGTGTGTGAGGAGATACACAGCGCCCAGCAGAGCACAACAAACTGCTGCTTCTAGTAAATATGGAAACAGACCCTATTCTATGCCCAAGAGACTCCGAATATTTAAGAGACTTAAGCTAGACAAAGGCAGCTATCTACTACACAACACCCTTTTCCTCTGAAACCACACTTTAAAATTCAAAAACCATATACAGCTATTTCATAAAATCAGTATGGTATGAAAGAATGGTGTAAACTATAGATTTCCAGGTGTGCCGTCCTCAAAGTAACACAGCTGCTTGACAGGTCTGCTGGGAGTGAGGTGGGGAGCTGCAATCCCTGCACACGTGTACCCACAGAGCCCAGGTCATCGGCAAATATGTCAACAAGAGGCATTTGAAAGGCAACAAAAGGCAATAATTCAACAAGTACTTGAGTGTGTACTCTAGATGGACTGTGGCTAGAACAAACTATAAATAGTAAAACTCTCCAGAGAGCTCTGAGATCTTTGCTTTCTGATTTTCCACAAGAACTAAACAGGCCCTACACTGCCCCCCACCCCGCCACGCCCCGCACAGCAAACAGCTGATTCAGGACTGGATTAGTCCCGGTTACAAACAGGGCAGAATTCAGGCCCATCTGCAAAACTAAACAACTCAGGTTGCTCCGACAATCTGAGATGCCCAGAGCAAAGAATCACAGCTGACACACCCCATGCCCACTGAAGAAAGGGTGGACGGCTGTGGTCACTGGCAGAGGGCCACGGAGGGAGGGAGCTGGCACCCACCTCCTGGCGAGGGGCCTTTCTCCTCTGCGTGTGACAGAACCACCACCTGCCCCCGAGAAGGGCCGAGGTCACATCAAGTGGTGCAGCACTTCAGGAGTGGTGATGGAGGAGACATTCTACACCGGTTCAGCCCACAGGCCCACCTGACTTGGGAGCACCAAGGAAGAAGGCAGCAGTGCAAAGATGGGGCCCACCAGGGACAAAGCCTCACTCCTCGATGGCAGAGCAGCAAGGACCCTTACAAAACAGAGCCCACTTGAACAACCACTGGTTTGGCAATTTAAGTTAAAACCTCACTAATCCACTCTAGTCACTCTCTAAGTGACCTGAGTAAGGGGGAAAAAGATGACTTCAATTGTCAAAAGGGCTCCAGAACAGCCGTCCTGGTGGCCGGCTCTCCATCAGCAGGAAGCAGCAAAGGTGAAAACACAAGTCAACACAGTTTCAGCACCCAGGAAAGGTCACGAGGTAAAAGCTCACAGGTCAACTATTTTTCATTGTTTTAAAAATACATTCTTAATACTCCTTTCTTTCCCTCTGTCCCCCTTTCCAAATGCTGCTACAACCAAACCAGCAGTCACTTGATAAAATAATCTACAGAAGCACTTAAATAGGACAAACAACCCCGGACTTACCACAGGCAAATGAAGTGAAGCTGGAGGCTGAATATCAGCTGTGGCTCCACCCATATTCCCCTCATCCCTGCTCCGCCCCCCAACTTGGCACATGATATTTCTACGGAGAGGTCTAGTCATTTTATAGCTCATGCGTTTGTACAGAAATAGGAACACTGTAGATGTTCACAGAACAGGGTAAAAGGATTATCAAGTAGCTCCAATTATACCAACTGATCTCATCCTCTTGCTACAGTGGCTTCCTGGCAGCTGAAATCCACTTCTGAAAGAAATTCTTCTTGCCCTCGTTCTCTCTCTCAAGCACACACTGGAAACACACTGGGGGTAAACACGTGCTCACTTTTTCAGAGCCCACCCACTTCAAGAGCTCACTGACAGATACACCTGGGCCTCCTGCTTCACTCCTCAATAAGTGCCCTTCTCATCTGTTCACCCCAAAAGTGATCACCTAAATATATCCTATCGATTATGAAGATGTAACTGCCACCACCGTCTTCACCAATACTGACAGAAGAGTTTACTTACCCATTTCAGGCATCTTGCTAATCTTCACATTAATCCATTTACCAAATGAAGAGGTCCAGGGCTGACATTAACCTACACATGTTCACAGAGCTCAAAAACAGCGGGAGTCAGAATTTGCACCCAGATCTGACTCCAAATCCATGCTGTTAACTTCTAGACTACCACACTGCTGCTGCTCCCAATCCTCGGCAAGGCTCCTGGTCTCCATCGTCTGGTGAATGGAAGGGGCTGGATTAGGAAATCACCAAAGTTCCTTCCATCTCTAACATCATTCTTCCGCACAGAAACACGGGGTACCTTAGGTGGATAAACAGTGAGGCAAGTTGATTTGGAGTCAGGAACTATAGACCCAGTGAGGATGAGAAGGAAGAGAAGTTCTTCTCATTCGTTTACATTGAACACTGATGGTGGCAGAAGCAGCATTTCACGAATTAAGACCAGAGGAAGAGGAGGAAGCATCGCTATAAGCATACTTTGTTTTTCTGTATGCTAATTCATCTGTTCCATCTCCCCCAAAACTCACCATTGGAGACGAGTGTACACTAGTGCCATATTCTGTTATTTTCCAAAGTAGCAGGTAATGACCTACAAAAACAGGCAGCCGCATAATCACCCAACAAATAAAACAACTCAACAGACCAACATGCTCCTACCCACATCCAAATGGAAATGTTTACAAGCTTGAGAATCAGATGGGAATGGACTCCCTTCTACACAAACACAGGCCCAAATCAGCCAGCTGAAATCTACTGCCCAAAAAATTTAGTTGCTATTACATAAGCAACAGGAACTTCTGAGAACGGTTTTCCATAAATTCTACAAAAATCTGACAAAGAAAATAAACCTCAAAACCAAGAACCAGCCTTAAAGAAAGTAAACGGGAGTCTTGCACCTTAAAACTACAGTGAAAGTGAGTGGTAACGTGTCTGCTCACACCTAAGGAAGGAGCATACCATCCTAGAGCTTCATTGCACAAACTGAAAACTACACTAACTTTTCATACAGTAACTAGTCTTTCAGTTTGCTATTAAACAGAACAGAAAATTAAACAAAGCAGCTACAAAAACAAGAGAAACAGACCAAAGACACTCCAGGATCTTTCCTCATAGACCCTGACAGCTATCCCAGGTCAGAGCAAGGAACAAATAAAGAATGCAGCCACCCACAGAATGCCTCCCCACCCAGTCCAGGAGAAAAGAGAATGCCACAAAGCTGGGGAATCTAAAACCTCAGCTATGGAATCTCCGCGGAGACACTCCTTCTCAGTTGATATTCAGATACGGGCTAACAGCCTCAGGCCTCCAGCTTCAACAAATACAATCAAAAACCACATTAAACTGCAGCATTAACTGCACTTACCAAGAAGCAAAGAAAATGTTTTTTAAGTCTTACCAGCCAAATCAACCTATTACTCTCATTTTTAAAATGTGAACTCAAGTTAGATTTCCAGTACTGTCAGAAGTGTTATTAGAATAAATGTTCAATGTAAACGAATGAGAAGAACTTCTCTTCCTTCTCATCCTCACTGTGTCTATAGTTCCTTTTTTTTTTTTAAAGATTTATTTATTTATACATACAAGCTGGGTACAGGCCAGAGGCGTGGGGCGGCGAGAGGGTTCACCAGAGACAGAGCGGGGAGCAGAACAGGCAGATCAGAACAGGCAGATCAGAAGTACACTGCTGAGGGGAGCAGCGGGCAAGGCAGGAGAGGTCTGCCACACCATGTGGGATTCTCCCTGGCTGGGTATCGAACTCGCATCGCGAGCTGTCAACAGCTCCACAGGGAGGCCCTGGGTCTACAGTTCTTGACTCCAAATCAACTTGCCTCACTGTTTATCCACCTAAGGTACCCCGTGTTTCCGTGTGGAAGAATGATGTTAGAGATGAAAGGAACTTTGGTGATTTCCTAATCCAGCCCCTTCCATTCACTAGGCGGTGGAGACCAGGAGCCTTGCTAAAGATTGGGAGCAGCAGCAGTGTGGTAGTCTAGAAGTTAACAGCATGGCAGTATCATTAGAAAAAATATACTATGGAGGCTAATTGGAGATGACAAAGGTTTGCAGAATATTTATTACTGTGATCTAACTATCACTGCCTTTCCAAAAGAAAAAAAAGAGAGGGGTGAACATACTCAGAAACACTAAAGGGAAAAGGAAAATGTGGACATGAAATCCAATAGAATGGATAAGAAATGGTTTTAAGACTTAAAAGTTTCACTATTTAAAAAGAAAAAAAAATAAAGAGGGCACAGGCAAACTACCCTGTATTAATTATACTGTTGCTTGTATGGGTGAATGATTATTATAACTAAGATATAAAAAGGTGCCATGTGAAGGCCATGGAAGGGTTTGTTAAAAGTAAGCAGAAAGCTGAAAGAAGCAGAAAATACTGGCTAAGAGTCACTTTTATTTGACTTTTTAACTAAGGGGAACTGTAGTCCCAGATCATGTGGTACAGTAGCTCGAACTTAGGCAGAAAGCTGTAGTCTTAAAATCTGCATATGAGGTCTTTCCAGATCGTCAGCAGACCCCTGGATTACAATATACTGGGGAAAATCCAAGATTTCCAGCAAAAATCCAAACTGCTAGGCTGAAAGAACTGAGCAGAAATCAAACTAACATGGAAGTTTGAGTCCGATCCAGTTAGTAGTCTGCCAGAACAAAAGTTAACATTTTTCAGAAGAAGGCAAAACCACAGTGGGCTCTAAAACAGCTCATCCACAGTGTGCAGCATACAATAAAGTAGATTTAGATACATGGAATCAGTTGTAACATCTTCCTGGGCCCCTCATTAATAAATGAATTAGGTAAAATCTTCAACACGTGTTCACTTTATATTGCATTAACAGTCATAATTTGCCTTTGGGAAACCACAGACAACATCTGCAAATCATATACCTGATAAAGAACTTATGTCCAGAATCTAAAGGAACTCTTCCAACTCAGTAAGAGGACAGCCAAACTAAAAATGGTAAAGCATTTGTACAAACATTTCACTTAAAAAGATACATGAATGGCTAGCAGGCACATAAAAGGTGTTCAACATCATTACTCATTAGGAACCAGCCAAATTAAATAACAGTGAGATGCTCATTTACCAGAACCACCTTACATTTATTAAAGAATTTGCATTCTAAGTTAAGTTTCATCACAAAGAAAACTCCAGGTCCTAAGGGTCATCAGAATGACACGGATACATGGATCAAACATTTAAAGAAATAATACCAATGTCCAAAAGTGGGGGAGGGGCTTTCCCAATTTATTTTATGAAGCTAACATTACCCTGACACTAAAATCAAAGACATTTTGAGAAAAACACAAGCCAAACATGAACAAAAGCACACATTTTTTAAAATATATTTTTAATGTTATTTGTTTTTTACATTTTGTATTTCCCTTGGGTAACCCACCACCAATTCACCCGCAAAGCACAAAAATTTTAACAAAATGTACCCATTCAAATGCAGAAATATGAAAAAAAGATACTCACAATGAACAAAGGATATTTATCCTGGCATATTCAATGTTAAACTTTTGTAAATTAAAGGAATTCACATCAGCAAAATTAAAACTATACGACTATCTCATTAGATGTAGAAAAAGCAATGACAAAACTCAACTACGATTCATTGTAAAAACACTCAGCAAACTAGAAACAGAAAGGAAACTACCTCAACCTGATAAAAGCAATCACAAAAAGCCTACAACCAAAATTACACAGATTACTCAAAGTCTGAAAGCTAAGGATGTCAATTCTCCTCAGGAATCGACACAGGAGCTAATAGAAGCAAGCATATTGGCAAGGTGTCAGGTTACAAGATGAATAAATAAGAATCCACTGTATTTCCATATGCTTTAACAGACAATTGGAAGTTGAAACTCCATTTCCAACAGTACTAAAAACATGAAATACTTCAGCATCAATTTAACAAAATATTATACATAGCATAATTTTTGAAAACACACTGCAACGGAAAACATGCTTTTTAAAAAACCTAAATAGTATCTTTAAAACAGATATACCATGTCAATGGATAGGCTCAATATAGCTATATGTTAAATCTCACCCCCCCCAAGCTGAACTATGAATTTAATGCAATTCCAATAAAAACTAGAAATTGACTTTCTGTGGCAACTGACTGAAAATGCACAAGAAAGTGCAAATGGTCTAGACTATTCAAATCAATTTTTGAAAAAGAACAAAGTTGGAAAACTCACGATGCCTGGTTTCAACACTTAACTATAAAGCTACCATAATCAGTGTAGTTGCATTGGCCCTAAGGACAGATGTACAGAACAGGACAAAATAATCTAAAAATAGACCCACAAATTTATGGTCCACTTATTTTTCAGCAAAGGGGTCAAGGTAATTCAGTAAGGATAGTGTTTCCCCCCAACAAATGGTGTTGAAACAAGAGGGTCTCCACATGCAAAAAATGAACCTCAATCCTTACCTCACAAAAGCTACAAAAGTTATTTCAAGCAGATCATAAACCTAAAAGCTAGAGAAAGAATTTCTCAATGAAAACAAAGGAGAAAATATTTGTGTCCTTGGGTTTGGCAAAGACTCTTCATCTAGGACACAAAAAGCACAAGCTTAAGAAAAAAAAAATGGACAAACTGGAATCTAACAAGATTAAGACCTTTCTATTCTTCAAAAGACACCATTAAAAGGAAAAAAATTGGGGAGAAAAAATTTGCAAAACATATCTGATAAAGGACATGTGTTCAGAACACTTAAAGAACTGTTGAAGTTGTTTGAAAAAGTGAAAAAAATTTGTTTTTAACACTGCTTTGTTAGAGTGTGATTTACATATAATAAAGTTCAACCATTTAAACTGTACAGTTGAACTAGTTAGTTCTGACAACTATGTATGATCATCTAACCACCACGATTGAGGCACAGAACCTTAGAGAATTTACGACTCAAAAGTAACATAAATATGGCTGTAAGATATTTGACAGATCTTTCACCAGAGGAGATACCTGCTCTCTATTAGCAGTCAACAAGGAAATTAAAATTAGACCACCTCTAGATAAATACTACACCGCCACAAGCAGGGCTCAAATCTAAAAGATGGGCAATATGAATTTCTGATGAGTAAATGGAGGCACTGGACCCCTCAGGCATTGCTGGTGGGAGCAGATAAATGCACAGGTACTTTAAAAAAGTTGGCTGGCTTCCTAATAAAGTTAAAAATAAACCCAGCAAACCCATTCTTACGTTATTTACTCAAGAGAGTGAAAACAAATGCTTCATGAAACATGCATAGTCTAGAAGCTTTACTCATAATTGTTAAAAGCTGAAAACCAAATATCCATCCAACCAGTGCATAGACAATTCGTGGTATAGCCACACAAAAAAAGGGGCGGGGGGGGTGGGGAACTACTGATACATGCAACTGTGAACTATTGTAGGTAGGTTCCAAAAGCCAAATACAAAAACCTAATGTCTTGTATGATCCCATTCTTAGGAAATTTTAGAAGAGGCAAAACTATAAGTGACATAAAGTAGATCAGTACCTGCCTGGATGTAGCTTGGGGTGAGTGGACTGGCTGCAAATGGCAGGAAGAGACTTTTTGGAGGGACAAAAATGCTCAATATCTTGACTGTGGTGGTTAGATGTTGTACACAGCTATCAGAATTGAACTGGATTGTATACTTTGTGTGGGTGCATTTTATTGTACATAGATTATACTAATTTAAAAAAAGCATTAAAGAAAACCTCTTTCCCCACTTCAAACAATTCAACAGTCCGTTGTCAGCCCGTAAGATTGAACATCAGCCACCGTGGCCCAGGATAACAAAGACTCAGCTGCTTCCACCATGAGCACAGTAACAGGCCTGCAAGAAGTCACGAGGAACAGGGAAGTTCCACAAAGCTAGTTAAGTAGGAGGCTGTCATTCCTTCTAAACATCACTGAAGAGAAAGTCAGTGACACCTAACTAGCTGTAGTCACAGAATGCTACAGCTCTCAGGAAAGTACAAAACCGAATGGTCCTAGAAAGACCAATCTGTGTCTCCCCACTTCTCTACAGAGACATGTAATCAGTGAATTCTCTTCATTGTCAATGCTCTGAACCCGTCTAACCATGTCCATTGGATGCACGCTAGCAACTCAGAACAGAACTGATTGGCTTGTACTGACTTACTAGAGCTATAAAACCAAAGGGAAAAGAGGATGGAAGCAGCTCTTCTCAAAAGAGAAAAGCTTTAAAAAAGGAGTTTGCAAGAACCTTGCAAAGCCACTTTCTCTCTCTAGCCTCAGTTGATTCTGCTGTAAAACAAGCTCTATAATCCCCACACTAGTGTTTAGACACTCCGTTCAGGGATCTCTGGTGCCCTGAGCCAAAGTCTACATGCACACTTATGAAAACAGATCAGCAGGTACTTGAAACATGCTACCTAACAGTCAGTGTCCTTGGGTTGATGGGAAAGAAGCTGGTAGTTAAATCGACTAGCAGGCCTACCAGAAATGACCTGCCGATGATAACTCAGACCTGCATCCCGTCAATGTCAATTGCAGCCACATTTCCAAGCAACAAAGCCAGAAGCATGCAGAGATAAATGCTAACCATTCCACCAAAAACAGTACCTATATATACTGCATTCATCTGTCACAATTTTAAAATCAGATGATCTGGAAAGCAAAGGCAGGCTTCCCAGTTCTGGCCCCTTTAGTCTTCACTAGGTTTTCAGGGAATTCCTCAAAACTTTCTCTACCTTGAAGGATACAAGAAAGCTTCTCTAACATGGTCTTTAACCGTCACTGGTCTGTGAATTCAAGAAGCACCTACCTGCAAAATACTTCCAGAGCCAGTAATCCTGAATAGACTCAATCTGGTTACAAAGTGAACTATTCGGGCGGTTCCTATATAACCTAAGTCACCAAGTAACACTAAGATTTTTTTTTTTTTAAGATTTATTTTTTATGTATACATACAAGTTGGGGTACAGGCCAGAGGCGTGGGGTGGCGAGAGGGTTCACCAGAGACAGAGCGGGGAGCAGAACAGGCAGATCAGAAACACACTGCTGAGGGGAGCAGCGGGCAAGGCAGGAGAGGTCTGCCGCGCCATGTGGGATTCTCCCCGCTGGGCGTCGAACTCGCGTCGCCGCTGCCAACAGCTCCACAGCACAGCGCTCAACCGCTGCGCCACCGGGGAGGCCCAACACTAAGATTTTTGTTGTTGCTGTTCCTTAATACTATCCCAAAATAAAAATACAGGGGGAAAAGATTAATATGCAAATTTGAGTCCTTGAAGACAGCAGAAACGAGGCATCACAAATGTCCTCAACCCTGCCTTTGTCAAATCTTAGGTCAATAACTTGGATGGAGACAAGAAAGCTGCTCACAAACTCACTGTATTCTACCATTTTAGTCTCAGCTGCGACTTCGTCTATCGACCTCCGAACAGTGTGGATCTGTCAAGCCCTGCACAGAGTGAGACTCTCAGCTGGCTGAGACCAGACACGGGCAACAGGCCAAGCCCTGCCCGCGCTGGGCTTCGCCAGCTCCACGCACGGCCTCCCTGCCTTCCTCACAAGCAATGTCAAACAGCCATGATTTCTACACTGGTCTCTCATTAAGTTTAGTAAATGTTTATTTCTGTTCCCTTATTAAGTTTTTCTGCCCCATTTTACCCCTCTCCTCTTTCTGGAATGTTACAGATCTCTTTTAGATTGCCCCACGGATCACTGAGGTTTTGCTCCTTTTTGTTTCAACGTCTTTCTGTTCTTCACATTAGCTGATTCTTACTGATCAAAAAGTTCTGTGACTTTTCTCTGACATCTGCTAAGCTTAACCTAGAAAATTTTTATTTCAAGTAATTCTTTTTTAACTTCTAAAGCTTCTGTGTGAGATTTCACAGCTTTTTGTTTCCAGTGGATCTTTTCCTGTACATATACTCGACTTTAGTAATAACTCTTACATCCTCCTCAGCTAAATCCAACATCTGGGTTGCTCTGAGATCAGGCCCACGAATTAACTTTCTCTTGAGAATGGGTCACTTCCCTGTTTCTTTATACTTGGGGTATCTTTGGACTGTACCGTGGATATTGTGGCGACTCCGGGTTGTTTTATCCTCCAAAGAAACGTGATTTTTTTTGAGCAGGACCGTCATTCTACTCAGACGCAAACTTCCGGCTCTTAGGTGGCAGCTGTGGGATCAGGTAAGCCGAGCCTGTTGGCAACGCCCACACAGGGCACACAGCTAGGTGAGTGGTGGGTGGTAACAAGTAGGGGTGACTTCTATTCTACTTCATATGCTAATGTGTCCACAATGAATGAAACTCTGTATAGTCTATAATTTCCATAGTAAACACAGACCAAAGAGGACACTTTGTTAAAATTAGCATTTTTTCACAACTGCTAAAGGCAAATGCCTCACCCCTGGGAATGGACCTACTTCTACCTGGGAAACTCCAATCTCTTCTTGTGACACTTTGACTCAGCAAGGTCAAATGGGGCATTCATGAAATGAAGCAACAATGCAGCCACAGCTCAAAGTGCTCCTCCACCAAGGGCTGCAGTTCTGTATATGAAGACAGAGTTAATGGAAGAGCCTAAAGTAAAGGCAAATCACTTGGTCAACACTCCACAGAGGCAGACATCTGCAGTAGGTGGTACAAGCCCCGAGGTACGATCAGTGCGAGGAATCAGGGCCACAGCTAGCAACCCTGGTGCCGCAACTGGCGGCCTCCACGTCCTTCCGGGCCCCCGCTCTGCAACATCTGATTCAGCCCACCGCTTCCCCAAAGAAAGGCAGCCCTCTCCTCGTAAATGCTCGGGCCCTTAAGGCCAAGAATGTGTTTCCTTCCATTTCCATAACCTCCAAAGCACCTAGCACAGTACCACGCCAGAGCAGTCCTCAACAGCAGTGAGAAAAATCACTCACTTTGGAGGTCAAATAAACCCAAGTTTGAAAGCTAAGTGGGCCTCTTTCTCTTTTACAACCATTATTTTGAAACTAATAAAAATGCAGATGTATGTATGCAGAGTATAGGTAATTTCCACAGGGTCTAGAGCAATGCTTTCTAAGCTCTTACAAAGTATCCCTTTCTAAGCTCTGTCAGCACAAAGGGGATCACGCCTTTTCACTGTACTCTTGGAAGGCCTAAGGGGAAGCCCAGCTACAGTCAGTGCTGGGTACACTGTACACAGCAAAGGGTATGACTGTGACAGCACTGAACAGGCTGGTCTATCACCTCAGAGAGCTGTCAGGGACGGTTCACGAGTTCATAGACTCTTACAAGCGCTAACTAGACTCTCACAGGGCGGGGGAAGCTCATACCTGAGTTATAGGAATCTAGAAAGTGGGGCAGTGACTCTCCTACAGACTCCGAGGCAGTGCAGTCCTTGTTATCTGGATTTTGATTAAGGAGTGGTCAGGATTAGCGTTCATTGTTAACACCTTATTAAGTTACCTCCAACCCAAAGCAGAAAGGCCTGCTGAGCTGAAGCGAGTGACTAAACAAACACTTCTAATTTTGCTTACAGCAAAAAGACAAACGCAGACTGCAGTTTAGAGTGGACAGGCAAAAAAGGGTACGATTCTTCACTCTAACAATGAGCCGAAGCTTGGAAAAATGCTAAGGGGCTTTTCTGCTTTTCTACGTTTGAGGCAAGGCAAATAAGGAAGAAAGATCTAAGACCCACTGCTCAGGGCGGTGGTGTGCAAAAGGAAGTACATGAAAGACTTCCTTATGGACCTTATTTCCTCCTCTCCTTCCAATGAGAATGAACTTCAGACTGGGAGATAGAGAATAAATAAGAGCAAAGCAAAAATGAGCAGCCCAAGCCATGGAGCCGCTGCCAGAGCGCTGATTCGAAGGAGTCTGTCCCAGGCCAGAAAGAGGGACTGCCCACATCCTGAAAGATTACTGAAGAATAAAAGGGGTAGAAGATTCAAAACGGACAAGAGCAGTTCCAGTAAGAAACAGACCCACAGACTGTATCCACTGAGCTTCAGGGAGACACAGCTGTTTAAGGAAGGGTTTATGAAACTTAGAAGCTGCAGCAGTAATCTCAAAACCCAAAATATATCCTCCACCAGCTGCGACTGTTTTGTTTTTAAGTCACTTTTTTCATCAAAGGGACTGATAGTCTAGGTTTTAGCAAAACACCTGCCCACATCCCCCACGATCCTGGGAAGAAACCTGGCTCGAGGTGACAAGGTAGCCTGTGAGGTAGAAGCAGAGCATGACTAAGATGCTCCCACCTCCGGCCTGTGCTTTATCCAGGTTAAAGCAGGCTGTTCTTGTAAGAATTTGTGGGGGGCGGGGGAGATGTATGACCCACATACCACTGTTGCCATCCTCAACCCCATAAGGGTTTCAACAAGGAGGCAAAAAATTGAAGATACGAGGTTTCTATTATAGGAACTACAACTCTCTCCCATCCCCCACTTCAACCCAGTTCTGAGGAAGACTTTTACCAGTCTGGAGATACCTAATGATTGCATGATCACATATACAGACTATCCAAGGTTCATTAAGAAAACTAACATATGGAAAGACCAAAGATCCAAAAACTCTGAAAGGCTAACAGGATGTCCCAAGAATGGACAAGAATGGCCAGTGTACCATGATGAAAGTTAATGTGGATACAAATAAACCCTGCATGTCTACCTGAAAACCCCCAAAAGAACAGACAGATGAAATCCATCTCATTAGCACACATAGAAACTTGTAACTATTGGTGGCCAGCCACCCCTCCTCGCCAGTAAAATGAATTTATGGTTCTCAGGTCAAAGAAGGGGTTAATCTGGCTCAGTTTCTTGCCTGCTGTTAACAGAACAAACCAGAGCAGAGAACTGAGCTTTAGAGAGCTTAGGTGAGATCTTGAAGAAAACAGAGTCATTAAATGTTAGGTCAAGATGGTGGCTTGGAGGCGCAGGGTTTCTTTCTGGAATGATGAGAACGTTCTAAAATTGATCATGGCGATTGCTCACAACTCTGGATGTGTTCAAAGCTATCACACTGTACACTTTCAATGGGTGAGTTAGATGGAATAGGGGTTAGATATATCTCAATATAAAGGCTTTAAAAGATAGTTAAGACTAAAATGCAGGTCCATATGCTTTTCATTTTATTAAAGAACTCTTGTTTATTATTTTAAACAGCAAATCAGCGATTTCTGTCATTTTCTGACTACACATCTAATCTTTTGGCTTAGCCGACTCCCTATCCCCTCCCTAAAGTTCAGAAAGCAGAATAAAGAACATTAAGTCCTGTCAAGTAGCACACCAAAACCCAATGAAGTCACGGAAACTGGGGCTCAAGTCTTCCCACACGTTGTTTGATTTGGCGTTGACTTTGCTCCAAAACAAAAGGGAATCTCGATTACCTGACTTGTATTTGCAAGGGTGCGAACAACTTCCACAGTCACCGATAACATTATCCACCACACCGCCCTCAGGGTGCACTGTGCAGGCCTGCCTTGGGTCACGGGTCATTGCTACCCCCAATTCCATTCCTCTGCCTGCTTTACAGAACGATGGCTATTTCTACCCAGGCCACATGACTTTGTGCTTGATCCGTATCAGGATCCAACCTCCAGTTCCTTGAAACTCACATATTCATTCAACATATTATCAAAAAACTGACGCAGCATGCCAGAAGACATAACCAGGTACCGTGGGGACAACACTGCTTTCTCTGACGGGGTAGCCTGTGCTCTCAGAGGGCTTTCACAGTCTGGTGAGAGGCAAAATCAAATAATCACACAAACGCACAGAAAAGTACGATATTACAAAGATGAAGTGCACACACAGTAGCATGGAAACGACATGGGGAAGTTAGGAAAAGCTTCCGAGAGGAAGTGAGTGTCTGAACAGGAACTGAGAAACAAGAAAGAAAAAGAGAAGCCAAGACCCCAGTAGGAAGGAGTGAGAGAGAAGGATTAAAAGGGAAAAAAAAAGGAAAAAAAAAAAAAGGTGACTTAAGCAAAAAGGAGAGAGGGGCACTTAGTGTGAAATGAGGCTGTTAGAGAGTGCATGGCCATCTAGGGTCTACAAACCCCACCCGTTATTTCTGGTCTTTATTTTTAAAATAAAGGTCATGCTGAGATTTGTACTTTAAAAGAATCACTTGCTGTACAATGGGCAACAGAGTGAAAAGGGCAAGAAATGGACAGGGATTCCAGCTGGAGGGCCTGGCAGCAACTCAGGTAAGAGGAACAGCTAGGGTGGGGGTGAGGAGGACAGAAAGAAGGGCAGGCACCAGATATTTAAGATAATATCAATGCCAGATTTGTCCATAAATGTTTTTAACAAATACAGGGAAGAAAACTGGAGCAGCAAAAGATGATTTGTAGATTTCTTCAGTTCCGTGTTAGTTACAGTGGACCTCCCCAAGTCCTAATTAAATGGTCAGTGGCAGACTTTGGCAAGAGTCCTAGCTCAATTATTTACCTATTTGTGTCAATTTTCTGAAAAATTCTAGCAGAGCAATATAAAAACTTTTTTATGACCATCACTCTAAAACTCAGCTAACTAACGGCCTCCCTGGTGGCGCAGAGGTTGAGCGCTGCGCTGTGGAGCTGTCGGCAGCCCACGATGAGAGTTCGACGCCCAGCCGGGGAGATTCCCACATGGTGCGGCAGACCTCTCCTGCCTCGCCCGCTGCTCCCCTCAGCAGTGTATTTCTGATCTGCTGTTCTGCTCCCCGCTCTGTCTCTGGTGAACCCTCTCCCCACCCCATACCTCTGGCCTGTACCCCAGCTTGTACGTATAAATAAATAAATCTTTAAAAAAAAAAACTCAGCTAACGTCGAGTGACTACCACACATTCCAGCAGACGGTGCCCCTCAGCAAATCACACACACCACAATACAAAGTAGATCCCCCCGATCATCAGAGAGGCGTACAGTGTCCGATGCTGGATTTCTGTTTCCAACACTGCTCCTCCTCTTTTCCAAAGCCATCTTCTTTCTTGCACTAAGTAACCACGGTTTTACTGTATTCTCTAATAAAATATTAAAAACACGCCATTATTTTACTTGAACACTGAAGTGTCCTTCCTTGTTTTCTATACATACTGCTAGAATATACTTACCCTTGGAGACCTTTTTCTAGAATAACTATGGAACTAAAGAGAAATGTTGATAAGGTTCCAGTCCCCTATATCTTTTTTTTTTTTTTTTAGTATCTTTTACATTATGGTGTATTCCCGTAAAATTCCCACCACTAGTTCTATCTTACAGAAAGGGAAAAACCCTAAGAAGCAACTGCCTCAGCGGCAGAACTGAAAGGAGCTGCCCTGTCCATGTAAACCCTCTACCACTGCTAAGGCAGTTCTTTTCCAACATAAAATATTGTTTTTATTTATTTGACCCCTTCTGAATATTTTCTAAAGATGACAGCCTCTGGCTGGAAATAAAAAGCCCAGTGAAGTGCGGCTCATCTGCACGTGGGCCAAGCAGGGCGCTGACTGCGGCCCACAGAACCAGGTACAGTGAGGAGAAAGCAAAAGGTTTCAAAATTCAGGATCGCTATGGCGCCCCCCCCCCACCTCATCTACAACCAAAGGGCACACGGAGCTGCTCCAACTTCCCCCAACGCGAGAGTGACGAAAAAGGAAAAAGAAAACCTCAAATCCGTGTTTTGCTCATTGATTTTAAAGTAGCAAAGGGCAAGATCTGGGGAGAGCACATTTTAACCATAAGCTACTAACTCTGAATCAGCAAAGCATGTGGACCCGCCTCAGAGTACAGAGAATAACGGCTACTACGGCTCTGACTTGTAAGATAGGACGCTCTGCTGTTTTCTAAGAAATTGTTGAAGTCTCACAGTAACGAGGAAGATGCTATCTCAGCTTTACAGAAGAGGCAACGCAGCACAAAAAAGTTGAACGCTTTGTCCAAAGGCACACAGCTGGTCACGTGGACATCCGGAACTAAGCAGGGCAGGCCCAGTCCCAGGGCATTCTGGCTCCAAAGTTGATGCTCTGCACCACCACGCAGCGAGCACACCTCTCCTAACACATACTGTGAAGTCCAAATATTATTACTGTCATCTTGTTTATGATGCTTAATGATATAATGGATTTTAAATTAAATTCTCTTCACAAGAACCCAGAGCTTTAGGAAGGGCCGGGCAAAGTGGAGAGGAAGAAAGGCAGGTTTACCTGGTCAGACTGCCTCCACTAGGAGCTGCTCCCAGAGTCTCCGGTCCAACGAAGATTTCTCCACCCAACCCTCAGTTTCAGCCATCACTTACTGCAGCTCACGCGACACCAACTCCCTAACTCTAACTCCGGAAGGCAGCTGCACTCACCACTACAGCAACACTCCAGCGCTAGCCTGTTGTAAGCGCCACACCCTGAGCGTCAACCAGACATCCCACTCGCGGTGACAGTCTGTGCGGAGCCCACCTTCCCTCAGCTCCTGCATTCTTGCAACTCCTTCCTTCTGCTCTCCCTCTTCCCTCTGACGAGTACCTTTTTTTTTTTATTTTTATTTATTTATACATACAAGCTGGGGTACAGGCCAGAGGCGTGGGGTGGCGAGAGGGTTCACCAGAGACAGAGCGGGGAGCAGAACAGCAGATCAGAAATACACTGCTGAGGGGAGCAGCGGGCAAGGCAGGAGAGGTCTGCCGCGCCATGTGGGATTCTCCCCGGCCGGGGTCGAACTCGCATCGTGGGCTGCCGACAGCGCCACACTCAACCGCTGCGCCACCAGGGAGGCCCTCCCGCTGAGGAGTATCTTAACACACCCTGTTTAGTTACGTTCACGACGCTGCTTATCCACCCTACTGCCAAGTCTTCATCTTCTCCCCTGGACTATGGCTGCCCACTGCTTCCCTGCCTAAGCAGGAACACATTATCAAAAGGTTCAACTCTCTCTCATCATTTTAATACAACTAGTAAGTCAATTCTTTGATCAAATGGTTCCAAGTATGCCTTGTTCTCTAAACAATAGGCCCAACTCCCTAGCCGCAAATTACCCCCTCCACCTTTACTTCCTGCTGCCATCGTATGCCTGACTTACCAGACCGCTTGCTGGTCATGACACTTTTACAACTAAGTCAAAATAAATAGAAGAAAACATCACAATGAAACAAATAGGAGCTTTTGGGTCTCTCCAAAACTGTTGCCTTAATTAATGGATTGGATTGGATTTATTTAATTAAGGGTGGGTTTTTCCACAGACTCTATCTTTCTCCCTAGTCAGTCCATAGGCATGGTAACAAGTAAGTCGCAGTGCCACAGGAGCCCAAAGGAAGATGTAATTAAATGAATTCTTGTTAAAACACGTGGCTTAATAAACTACTTCCACAGCATAACAAGCAGATAAGGAAAAAAAATTAATCATCTCAGGCCACAGGATATCCTAAATAACAAATTTCTTCCATGAAGTATTACAAAAACGATTTCTGCACCAATAATCACTAAAGGTCCTAAGCTGCATCAGCTTATTTTCCTATCTTCAAAATTTAAACATTTTAGTACAAGTTTTCTCTGGGCTGACTCCAGGGCCGCCACAACAGAATATATAATCTCTCACTGCAAGCTCTAGAAATGTAGGTTTAGAGACAGGCATTTCAGTGATGAAGTGCCAAATGTGCCTTTTATTTCCAGGGGCCCCAAAATCATGGCCCCCAAAGCCTGCTAACTGAATACTCATCAAAATCATCCAACATGTTTAAAAAAGGCAAATAACCTCAAGGTGGTTCATTCCAAAGAAATGACTTGCTCAGATAATTTCCCAGTACTGATCAGAGATAAGAAGATAAGAACTTTCTGACTAAGTCAGCAAGTGCCAGGCTTGGGGGGGAGGGGAGAGGGAAGAGCTCATTTAAAGCAGTAATATATTCTAAGAGAAGAAAGACAGTAAATGGAAAAATGGTAAGCACAACTGCATGCTAGTTCTCTCCACCTTAACTTCCTCAGCTGAGAAACCTTTCAAAGCAGCTATGACTGCACCATGTGAAGAGTTAACATCCCTGCTAATAAAATGCCCTGGGGGTGGGGGAGAGGGGGGAGGAAAAAAAGTCACCAGGAAGAAGACCAAAAAGGAAAGTGGAAGGCCACACAGAGTGAACCCACTCACCGGGAAGTATCACCAGAATCCTGGTGCTGACCTCACTAAAACTTACTAAATGGTGATCCCTTTCCCACAAAGCCTATATGGCCATGTTCTCTGAAAAAAGACTGAAATTACTCTGCGCTCCTCCTTAACATCCTAGAAGAATTATGTTTAGTTTGTTGGTATTTCAACACAAACACTAACAGCTTTTCTTTCCACTATTTCTGAATTAGGGAAAAGCACAAATAATCAACGCATCATAAAGATTTTACTCTAAACAACTTTTATTCCCAGGTGGATTTCTTTTAAAACCAAGCCAAAGGTTCTCTGGCACTTGGATATAAGAAGAGAGATGAAAACGATTCACCTTTTATTTCCTTTTCAAGGCCTCCAAAGCCACCTTTTATCTTTCTTTGTCCTGATTCACTGGTTCAGACACATTAGAATGGTCACCAGAAGCTGCCCCCTTTGGTAGTTTGATCTGCCTACTCTAGCCTAAGCTCCAAAGTTCAACCCAGACAGAACATCTTCAGGAATAAATACAGTTCATACAACAAGTAGTTGGCTCAAGTGGAGAGCCCTAAATCATTAAACAAAATAGTTCAGCAATTAACAGAGCAGGTTAATATGAAAAGCTCTTCTCTCGGCTGTCCAGCCACCCTCCTCCCTTCACACTCATTGCACCCTCAGCCTTATCCTGAATCACTAAGAAAAAAAATTATGCTGGCAATTGTCAATGAGGGCGGTGAAATCTGGATTCTTTACAGACATATCAACCACCTTTCTGTTTCCAGACAGGATACTATGGTAACAACATAAGCAGCGGATTGGAATAAGTGAAGTGATCTGATGAACTGTGAGCGGCCACGAGAAGGTCTGGCTGTCAAACAGGCCTTGACAGTGACAAACAACCCCCAAATGGAGGAGAAAAAATGAGGCTCCAGGATTCCAAATATCCTACTTACTTACACACTTACACACACACACACACACACACACACACACACACTCTTAGCTTACATAAAAAGAATTTACATAAAAAGAATATGCTACAAATGATACTTCTTATCCATTAACCAAAATGTCAACAGTTTGTTATTTAAAATTCAAGGACACCTCAAAGTTAGTGGTTCTTTCAACACTGGCCCCTATGCCTGACAGTACTAATCATGCCATCAGAAACTTATTCCATAGTTTCACTAACACACAAATTTTTTTTTAAGATTTATTTATTTATGCATACAAGAGCTGGGGTGCAGGCCAGAGGTGTGGGGAGTGAGAGGATTCACCAGAGACAGAGTGGGGAGCAGAACAGGCAGATGAGAAATACACTGCTGAGGGGAGCAGTGGGAGAGGCAGGAGAGGTCTGCTGCACCATGTGGGATTCTCCCTGGCTGGGGACTGAACAATGCTGCAGAGGCTAATAACAGCTTCATAGTGCTGAGACTTAATTAACCCTTGCGCCACCAGGGAGGCCCAACACACAAAATTTTAAATGGTGACATGCCATAGAAGAATCTTTGTGGAGAACCTAGTCCACCTTACAGGTGAAGAAACTGAGTGACTGCCTGGTAATCCACACCTAGTTATTACTTAATGCTCAATAAATTAAAATTGCTGATGAGATCAATTCAAATTCAAGGGATTTTCCTTGTTAGAAATCCCAGCTCTCTTTATCTTTCTATTCAGCTAACAAATAGCAAAGTTAAAACTAGGTCTCCTAGAGTTGAAAGCTTGGAACAGAAAGAGAAACAAGCCTTAATCTGGACATTTGGGGACGTTAGAACTTCTAATTCTGATAAAGAATAAAAGGGAAACCACTGAATGAGAATAGAAAAGGAGAATCAATTCAACCTCTCTTCTTTTAAAGTCTTTCAAACCACAAAAGACAACACAGGGTTAACAATTTTAGTTGAAAGATGCTTATGCTTTCCTCCTAACTTCAAGCTATCACAGGCTGGTTGAACAAAATTAGGCAACTTATTTAACCCAAGTCTGCAAAAAAAGAAGGGGGTGGGGGGTATTAGCAGAGAGGGAATAAAATTTTAATACAACTGTGACACTTCATAGAGCCTGGTGAGGCCCAAGGCCTCACTCACAATAGTTGCTTATCAAGTATTAGCACCTAGTCCTTCCCCTGTTCCCTTATGGGGAAAAAAAAAAAAAAAGCCAACAAAACCAGAACCAAATCCATCAGCAGATCTGAGCAAGTATGGTTCCAGGAACCTTGCTGTCCAGAGCCCACACACCTACTGCATAGAACTAAAAAGGCACTACTGAGCCAAAACCAGGATGGCAGTCACGGGCAGAGGTCTTTCCTTACAGCATGGCAATTCCCAAAAGTGTATATAGTAAACATGATTTGCAGTTTGGGAAAAGAAAAAATGTTTTAAGAAGAGTTTTACCATTCCCATGTTGGAACGATTTTTAACAAATGGTCAATATACTATCCTCGGCTTATCTGACCCAAACTGTACAGTAAGATTTTATAATCACTCCCAGAGGGGGAGGATAGCAAAGCAACTTCCAAAGCCAACCTGGGCAACATCCTGCTGTTTACAAGGACTCTGAGGTTGTCTTCACAGACAGAAGCAGAACCCAGCAAAGCAAAAAGCAAACAACGGCCCAAGACCCCCGACAGTAAGGCCAAGAGTCCGGACCACCTTCCCTCTGATCCTCCTGTTCACTGGGAAGACGAGGGCTCATCAGCACACAGAGGACTGCGAGGTGGTAAAGCAGCTTAAAGGGTCTATGAACCTTTTCAACAAAGGCACTAGAACTGGCACACACTTTAAAACTCACCTTATACCACACACAGAAACTATCCTAAAAATGGATCACAGACATAAACGTAACAGCTAAAACTATAAAACTTCAAAAGAAAATATAGGAGAAAATTTTTGTGATCTTGGCTAAGCCAAAGATCTCTTAGTTATGACATCAAAAAGTATGATCTCCAGGAAATTATGAGAGACTCCATCAAAATTTAAAACATTTCTCTTCAAAAACACCATTAAGAAAATGAAAGTAAGTCATGAACCAAAAGGAAATATTTGCAAATCAAGTATCTGATATAGGACTTGAATTTAGAACAAAGAACTCTGACAACCCAACAGCAAATTTTCTTCAGTGAGCATAAAGTTTGAATAGGCATGTCAACAAAAGAAAATAAATGGCAAAAAAGCACAGGGAAATATGCTCAACGTGATCAGTCATTACCAACACACACCCCATCAGGCGGCCATAATGAAAAAGCTAACCATACCCAGTGTTGGCAAAAATGTGGGGGAAACTGGAAGCCTCAAGTATTGCCAGTGGGAATGTTAAAAGGTACAGTCACTGGAAAAACATTCTAACCTAGCAAACCACTCTAAGTAGCTACATATATGAACACAGAACCACACAAAGACCTGAACAGAAATTTCCAAACCTTCCAATGAGTTTGGAGTTCTTAAATATGCTGTTTGTTTCCCTCACAGGCAAACCGTTGGCTTTTGTAACTGCTACAGGGGTCCCTTTAGGAAGTACACACGCAATGGCTAAAACACTCCAGAGCTTTTGTTTTAATTTTCACCCCAAACTAAGTCATCCCCAAACTAAATCCTTGGCTTCTGAATGGCCATGGTATTTTGCTAGGAGCACAAAAGTGAGATAACTCTTCAAATTGTATACAGGACAAGAGTAAATGGATGGTTCTGAGAAAGCAGTTTTCCTAGGAAACAAGAGTGAAAGGCTCTCAGGCATTACCCTGTTGACATCTTTGCTCAAACTTTGCCTTTCTGGTACCTGAAGGTTAGTGAAAACTAGTTAAAGATTCGCCTGTGTAACACCAAACAGAACAAGTTCTACCAGTCAATAGAGCAGAAGTCTACTAGAGCAAATCTCTGTGTGACAGCTGCCTGTGTAAGTTCTTCCATCAGTTTTCTCCCCAGGATCAACACCAGGCACCTCCCGAGTCGAATCTATTAACAGCAGATTTTCAGAACACGGGAATAAATTCCAGAAAAAGAACTTTACCTAGAAGATGGAAACACACACCTGACATTTATAACGTGTAATAATCAATGTTCCTTCAATTAAAAAAAAAAATCCAGTAAGTACAGAGCCCAAGCTGTAAAAACAAGGCAGGAACCTCTAAGCTGGCTGAGAACCTGCTAGTCAGAGTCAAAAGAAAAGGCAGGAGGGAGGATGTCCCAGGTGTTTGCTTTGATGACAGGAAGGGCAGAGACATCTGGACTGGTTCTTCTGGATGCACAAACTGGTTCAGCCAAGGCAAGTGCCACACGTATGAAGGATGGGCACAGAGCGCCACAGACAGGGACAGCTTTGGTGGGTGTTCTTTTTTCTTCACAAGGAAATCCCAGATGCTTGCCTGGTGCTAGTAAGACACTCCTGATCTAACATGAGCCCTCATGTGCTTAGGCCCTTTAGAAGATGATCTGAAGGGATGAGCAAGAAGTGCCCAGCAGCGGGTTTAGACAAAAATGAAGACCGAGGAGCTTATGGACTGGACTGGGTAGGCAGCCACAGCAGAGGAGGCCAAGAGGAGTATAATCTCATTTATTTAAGGTGATATCACTTATAAATCAAGAACTCTCCATAGGCAGGAAAACCAGTATGTCCACTGCTGACATTTGAGAGAAACTGATGTTTTATACTTATTTGTGGACTATTAATAACCAAAGAGCACATACTGACAAAGTACACACAAAAAAAAATGATTCTCAGACTCTGAAAAGTATACTGGTTATCAGAGGGAAGAGGGGGGAGAGAGCAGGGAACAGAAGGGATAGGACATTGGCATGGCAGTTTTGGTAAGGGTGGGTGAAAATGTAGCCCAAAAGTTATATAGATGTAAATGACTGACAATTTCTTTTCTTAAAAAAAGGTTGATAGCTCCAAAAAGAATTGTGATGTGCCTTACAGTCATAAAATTGTATCATATTATTAAATGGGGAAAAGGCGGGAAACTGTATATATGTAATCTTGATCTCCTTAACTATGTATGTTTTAAGTCATGTAAAAGAGAAAACAGCTGGAGGAAAATCAAAATATTAAGGATCTCTAGGTAATGAGATTATGGGTAATTATTTTTTCTTTTATGTATCTGCCAAATGTTATTTATCCTTTATACAACTATTAACAGCAGATTTTCAGATTTTATACAACTAGGGGGTGGCAAGGAGAAGCAATAACCCCCACGACAACCTTATAAAAATATGAGGGCAAATGCTTTCAGCCATGAGAAATAGGCTGTTGGAAACCTGCCCAGAGCCTCTCAGGAGTTCTCTGCTCTTTCAGGGCAGCGCAGCTCAGAATGATAGCGATCAGCCTGTGGCACCACTGGCAGGGACAGAGGCCATTTACTCACCTTGTATTGGCTTAATAAAGTCCGATTTTCCAAGTGGATAAAAATCCAGTCAGAATGAGGCTTCTGTCTACCTATGTCTTTTTGAGAAAACAAAGTAGTTTCTCCTGGTCTCTCTATGGAAGTGGGCTCTGACTCCCCTAAACAGAGAACTTCTAAAGGCATCAACAGTGACCTCTGCAGCCAGGTAAGCTGTCACTGAATGATGTCCTGAGAGAGAAGTCAAGTTCTCCTCCATTTTAAAAGATCATTCCTACAGGAAACAGAGCTTCGGCTGTTCCCAAATTCAATCAACCGTGGTGGTGGTATTGCTAAAGGCGGCAGAGGCATGAACAGAGCTGAAGGGATACGAAAATAACTGGGGGAAAAGATAATCCAAATAAACGTGTTAGTTTGGGTTTTTTTCCCCTCATTGAAGGAAAAGTACATTTTTACAGCAGATAAAAAGTGGGCAAGATTTTGCAGCCAAAATAAATTATCAAGTTAGGCTACATTAAAAAATGAGGTTAGGATGAGTTAGACAGCTACAAAAACAAAACTATTTTCTAATGTTCTTAGGCTAAAAGACATACTCTATAGAAAAGGAAGAAATGAGAACTAAGAACCAATCTGGTATGTAACATTCAATATTCAGAAACACAGAAATAAAGTTGGAAAGAGGCCCTCATCTATACTGGCTTCCAATGAAATTGAGAATTAGTAAAAAATACATATATATTTTTATCAATTGAAGAACTTGGGGAATTTAAGTAGTTGATTATCATCTCAGTCATTACATTTATCAGATTTTTCCCACCCCCACAAAAAACTTAATTATCTTAGATCTGAGAAAATTCTTTGAAATTGTCTGCTGCAGTTCATCAGCTGACTCAGATACAACACGAGAAAAATGTGATGTCTGCTGTAGCTGTAAAAATGCAACACAAATTTAAGTACAAAGGAATGAAGACAGAGTAATATTGGCATTATGTCACTCTCCGTACTGGGAAGGTTATGAATACACCTGCCACTCAAGCAAAGTCCCCCAAGGGTCTCCAACAATCTGGCTACTTCACTCTCCCTCTCCTCCCCTCCCTGACCACAATACATAGCCTAAGTGTGTTACCAAGGTGCAGTTTTAAACAAAACTGTTCATAATTTCAAAAACAGACACTGAAACAAGCCATCGCAGTTAAAATGTTTATTTCAGAGACAAAGGCCACCATCAGAAAAATGCAAAAAGTTTTCTGCCCCCACTTTATGTATGTAGCAAGTTAGTTTCCATCAAATGATTTTATTTTGGAAAAGTTATAATTTGTTTAACTATTATAGAGAAGACTAAATAAAACCGAGTATGGCTAAAATCATGCTACTTCTTAGAGTCACTTTAATATTAAGAGCATCCTTTTCCTAC
Source organism: Scalopus aquaticus (assembly GCA_004024925.1). Lineage (NCBI taxonomy): Eukaryota > Metazoa > Chordata > Mammalia > Eulipotyphla > Talpidae > Scalopus > Scalopus aquaticus. Next base: position 41,541 of record PVIJ01007908.1, on the reverse strand, counting down.
ACCAAATCTCAGACCTGCACACTCACACCAGCCATCCTTCTGATCAGTGACTCCCACTGGACAGCTCTTTTGCCTGCGTCCCTCCTACACAAACACACACGCATGCACGATGCTGCCTCCTATTTTCCACGTGATATCTATCTGGACAACTGGTCTGCTGGGCAACCTGGGAATCAATTCTCTTCCTGTTCACTTCACTTTGACATTACAACAAGAAGGAATATTTTAAAACAAACTATTTTAAAATGTTTAAGAAGATTTCAGGATTTAAATTTTCATGATCCTACCTGAAGGCTGCAAACAAGACAACGTAGGTCAGTTTTACACTAAGGGCAAAGTGACCGGCACTTCACTGCCATCTCTACCGTGAGCTGTCCCACCAGTTCGAAATTTAATACTAGGATTTTCCTACTGACCAATAATATTAAAGCAATATTTGAAGCTCACTGTTTGTAAGACACCTGCTTACTACTTCACATGGTCTTACTTCATCCCCACAACCTCTCTTTGAGGAAGGTGCCAGGACTGCCCTGTCTAACAAGTGAGGAACCTGAGGGTGGGAAAGGTCCATTCCCTTGCCTGGGGGGGTGGGGGGGGGCGGCAGAGCTGAGAGCTGCTGCCTGTGACCGGCACAGCCCCCAGCCTCGGGCCGCATGTGGCCTAAATCACGTGCAGATGATGTCACAGCGCTGAGCAGGGGCCTCCACACCATCAGCGGCACTGTCTGGGAAGTGAGCCGCGTGGAAATCCCCTTCCCCAGAACAGCAGTCCCGGAGAGGAGGAGAAGTCACTGAGACCTTTAGCTCTCAGGAGAACCCACTTACGGCATACAGCTGCTCACCACCTCCATCAGAAAAGAGAAAACTGAGGAGGAAGCTCTGGCCCGGGCTGGCGCAGCCACCCTCCAGGCGCGGGTTCTGGAGGCAGATGTGGATTTGTGTCTGGGCTTGTCCATCGGTTTGCTCTGATCTAAGGCAAGTACTAAATCCCCAAACCTCCTTTCTCTGCAAACCACGACAGCAGTACTCCTCACACGGTGAGCAGAACACTGCGCCACACAGGTCAAGTGAGCACACAGAGATCAAGGCTGCTACACGGCAATCACCCTCACACGCAGTGATCAGCGGGCGAATGAAGAGGCCAGACAGATAAACAGCAACAGGCAGACATGTTAAAACAAGAAAACGGCAGAAACACTGAGCAGACCCACGATGCTACTTCAAGAGAAGAGCAGGGATGACGAAGAAGTTCAGGAGCGTGTAGCTGCGCAGCAGCAACTCACGCAGCCCCGTTCCCGGAAACACAGCGACTTACAGCTTTTAAGAAAGAATTTCACCAACAGCCACGTTTCCCGAGATCACTCACCCCCTCCAGGGGGTCACCACAACAGCTCAACACATCCCACGAGCAAGTGCCAGCACATGACGACACAAGGAAAGAGCTTACAACTTCAACTAATGTAGTGCTGCTTGGGAAACACAGTTTAATGACGAATGTTAACGAAGTGAAGAAATGTTTACTACTTTAAGGTAATAACTTGAGACTAAGAGCCATTAAAATACTGTCAGGAAGAGGTTCCTGTGACCTGCCCCCGTGATCTAAACACGCACTCGGCACTCTCAGCAAGCTGTGGTACCTTAGATGGGAAACTGCACCCAGTCTGACTCCAAAACACAACTCTCAATTTAACAAGCCTAAGTTAATGAAACTTTACAGAAGATGATGCTTTACTGTTAAATACACAAATTCATCCCAAACATACATAAATAGAATACCTTACTCAATTTTACAATTAACTCCTATAAAAACCGAATTTATTTCACATTGAAAAGTCTGCTTAAGTCACAGAGATTACACTCATATATCCACTCACAAGAGAAGGGGATGAGCCAAAAGGTACCAAGGTCAACTCTTTCCACCTCAGAGTAAAGCGCAGGTAAGGACCAGGGGAAAGTGCAAACGTTTATTCAGAAGAACACAACAAACCTGGTTCTAAGAATCAAGGAAATAAGAGATTCTCCTTGATGGCATAAATCACAGGCCCTGTCAGAACACAGATTCCTGGCCCACCCCAGACCTGCTGAACTAAAACCTCCCCAGATATTCTGCCTCAGGGGCAGGACTAAGAGCCACAGCCTCCGTGTGCGTCCGCACGGCCACATCCCTCACCCTACAGATGAACGGGACACTGTTTCAGCTTGGGTAGGCTAGCTGGTTAGACACCCTATGGTTTGTGGCACTTACCACAACACCAATTATGCATACTTCAGCCCCCAACTAAATCCTAAATTTCCTGAGGGCCAGAAAGGAAATTATCATTTTCCTAGTCACCTAGGCACCAGTCATGTCAGCAGAGAACACTCCAGAAGATGCTCAACCAGTGAAGAAAATTAGTGCAATAAAAACAAAATATTAAGCAGCAGTTCAGGGAAGTACCACCCCAGCTTCCCTCGCCCCTGGTCTGAAAGACAGCTCCCAGACAGACCCTTAGTCTTGTGAGGGGCAGGGGCAGGGGTAGAGAGGAGAGGGACTCCCCAACATCATCTTTATATAAGGCTGCCGTGTCCTGAGCAGGCCTCCAGCAAAGTAAAAGGTGTCAAGGAAAGCGGGAAAGCATGAGACTCACAGGCCAGGAGCAACTCGGGGTCAGTCACAGCAAGCCGATTGTGCTGAACCCCCCAGAAGCCACCAGGGCTCTGGTCCCCAACAGCACAATTTGGGTGTGGTTGTCAATGTTCCTCTGAAAAAAAGGTGACCCAGGATTAAACACATTCACACTAGCCCTAGATGGCAGCACCCGCCCCCTCCCACAGACCAGCGAGGCCTTTCCTTATGACACCAGACTTCTATTACCGCAATTCTGACAGCCATGTCACTCCTGACTGAAATAAGCTTATTATGGGCAACTAATGGTCTAATTACACCAAGACTTCCTTCAGCTGTACTTGCATAACTGGTTTTCTGGGCCCAAATGCAGACCTTAACAAATATTTCTACTACAATTAGTCTTATCAGATTTAGTGTACTATTTCAGTCTCTTAACTTCTTTGGCCCTCAGGTTTCTCATCAATAAAATGTGAACAAACGCGAGAAGACTTTTTTTTTTAATGGCTCCTTCCAGCTTTAAAATTATATTTTGGCATTTACCAAATATATACGGTGAACATTTTACTTTTAAAGCAATTTCATTCTACCATAATGCTCAAAGGACTGTTTTCTACCACAAATGGCTACAGATTTTTTCCTGACACCTTGTTTGCACCCCACTCTCACGTCTGTGGGCCTCCTCATAAGTGTTAGGGTATCTTCAGCTTCTCAAACTTCACACAACAGAAGGAGGGAAGAGAACAAATGCCAAAATCTCGAACACTCTATATTCCTATGAAAGTACAGAAATAAGGCATGGAAGAACCCAGAACAAGGCTTTAATTCCTATAAACCAGAAAACAATCCTAAGGAAATCCTGCTGGCAGGATTTCAAACACACACACAAACCTGCACTCAGTCTCTACTCAACATGCTACATACATAAACCACCGCTGCAGGAATTTTTGGGCTGGAAAGTCTTCGAAGATATTTCAATTACATTAAATCCAAACTAAACCCGTAACACTTCTTGATGGGTGAGTTAAGATGGTGCTAACCTGAAAATTCACTGTAGAGCTTACTCCCCATTTCAAGTTCTCTCAAGCCCCCAGCTCCTCTATTCTAACCCAACTCCTCCCAGCTAACTGCCCCATCCTTCAGAATACAGCCACAAAACATCACCTCCTTAAATACGCAATCACGTCTCCATTCATGCTAGCCGGGTTAAGTGCTCCTCCTCCAAGCTCTCAAAGGCTCAGCGGACCCTCTCTCTGAGCACCTCCAGACTGCAACTGTGCTGGCGGGTGGAGCTTCTCACCTGCGAAATAACACAAGCTCCTGAAGGGTGAGGTCAGGCCCTCAGGACGTCTGTCCCAGGACCACACACAGGGCTTGGTGCTCAGTAATTCAGCGACTGTGGCTGTCACCTGCAGGGCAGGAGGAGGCCACCTGCACTTCTCCTCCGGGCCCTGGAGCTGGAACTGCACCAAAGGCCTCAGGAGTGCCGCGGCTGGGCGCGCCCACCTCAGCACCAGGCAGGGTGTCGGAGGTGCTGCAGAGACAGTCGGGAAGCAGTACAGAGTCCTCACTCACGGAGCAGGGCCAGAGATTTGAACAAATATTCTTTAACCACCATGGGAAAATGCAGTTGTTTAACAATGCATACAAACTAAAACCTGAAAAAGAAACTTTCACTCAGAAATTTCCGAGCAAGTAGAAAGTTCCCTGTCCCCCTCCTTGGACCTGCAGGAGATTACAACACACTAACAGAGACAGCAAAATCAGTGCCCCTTCCCTTCCCTGTGGACCGTCCAAGTGGAAAAAAACTAATGTGAACAGGAACACACACACCCCTCCATCCGAACATTTGCTTCTCTCTTACAACCTCTCCAAATCTTGCTTTTACTTTGACAGTGGCAGAAACTACCAAATGTTCCCTGCCACTCACCCCCCTGCCACTGCTCAAGCCCCTTTCAAATTGTTCTCAAAAATGCCCTCAGAGACAGAGACACTTCTCAGTCGGGCAGAAAACAGAGGGAGAATTAGCCAGCTGGGAAGGGTGAGGGCATTAAGAGACCCACCCAGCTGCTCCAAAAGTTCAACTGTGCAGATAAGCCTCCTTCTATTTTCAGGTTTCGCTCTGCCCACCCAGCAGCCCGCTGCCAGAGCTCAAATGCCATCAGAAGCAGCAATCCCCTCAACAAGTCCCAGTGCTGTATCTGCAGGGGGCTAGGCAGTTCACAAAACACTTGTTTGTTTTCTCTCTGACTGTCACCATTTCTTTTCGAGTCACACAAAATCCATGTCGCCTGAATTTTTGCGTCCTTTTCTAACTGCACCTTTGCTTAGCGGGATGCTACCGGAACTGGTTCACAGGCTTCCACGAAACTTATTTCCCAATCTCTAGCGCTAGGACTACGTCACAGCTCCTTTCAACAGGGCATTCTAATTTTTCCAGTATAAACCTTCTAAAATTTGACCCCATGTAGAACAAAGAGGTGGAAAGAAAGATTCCCTTTCTGGAGTTGCACTCCCTTTACCTGCAATCCCATACTGTTCAGATCATGGCTTTCTAGCAAACAGCCAGTTCCTGATGCCTTCAAAATAAAGTAGTCTTCCCTCCAGACCCCAGTCAGGGTGTGGATTTTCTAAGTATCAACTTCCAACTTGTATTTGTCTTTTCTATCTCAAGGGACGGTCAACTTGTAGCTTTAAAAATAGTTGGCCAATGGTCCCCGCTTGGTGTACAGCCATCCTGTCGAACTGAAGGGTGCAGACGAGGCTAAAAACCCACGAATTGTATCCAAAACCACCAGTGAGACTTTCCAAGAAGCTGTTCTAGAAATCATGATAAAAATGGAATGACAAAAACCAGCATCTTGAAGCCACCCCTGCTGACAGAACACGCTCTCAAGGGTCAGATACACAAGTTATCCAGAAACCACCTAAGAATATGAAGGATGGGTCTTCTTTCTCCTACCCCCTTCACTCTGCAAAAGCCCATGGAGGAATATATGTGGCGCATGGCCTCCCCCTTTATTGTCCACTCCTTAGGTAATTTCACTTAGCGACAGAAAATATTCCACACACGTATGTTTGTTACTACCGTCAAAAGACATACACTATCTTCGATAGCTTTTGAATGCTGAAATAATGGATGATAATTATTAATTTTTCTCCATTCTATCACCTCACCAAAAAAAAAAAAAAATCAATGAAAAGATTAAATTTAGAAAAATAACCCTCTCCTCCCTAACCCAATAAACCAGAATGCAAACACCTCAGGGGGCTAAAGAAAGAATGATCAGTTCCTTGAGTGCGCTGATGGCAAGTGTGCACAGCACAAACCCAGAGTGAACTACAGACGGGTCCACCGCAGCCCGTCATCTCCTTTCCAGGTGCTGGGAAGGCCAAAGAGTCCAGCAGATGCTGGCAGACTCGGGGCCGGGACATCTTAGTCTGTCATCTGCTCAAAGCCAGACATCGAGAAGAACCAAGAACAAACTAACCATTCATCTGAGAAATGCGTTCACTCCAAGATAAAGCATTTTAACCTAAGAATGAACAACACACTAGGTCCACCAACTTGCACCCCCAATTGTGGAGCTCCCTAAGTCTTTCCAAGTTACGTAAATAAAGGAACACTCTGTATTCGAATCCTCTGCACTCATTTGCCATCTCATTCCTCACATCTCCACTCACTACAACTCGCTGTTACTTAAGTATGGAAATCATTCTTATTACTTACCATTGGGATAGAAGGCTACTGGCAACTTCAGAGAAAAGAGTAAAGCAGTGATCATACTCCTTTTTTTACCGCAATGATTCTAAGTTCACAATCATCGATTTAAAGCTCCTTCTCACAATTGGTAATTCAATTCCACCACAAAATACTGTTTTAGAAATGAATAGGCAATCGTTAGAACAGTTTAAAGTTGCCCCCTGTCTAAGCCTATTTGCATAATACAAATCTGAAGAACAAGTTCCAATTATACACCGGCCACAGCTGGGTCAAAGGAAGATTCCAGTTGGAAGGCACAGGATGAGAAAGAGAAATCTGGGAATAATGCTCCAGTCAATCAAGACCAAAATATAAAAAGATAATTACACCTCATTTCCCTGCCTTTTCAGCTAAAATGGGTACTCTTATCCCCATTTTCATTGAGGGGGTAAGAAGTTTACAGAAAATGTTAATAAAGTATAATAAATATATGTGCTCTTTAATAGAGGTGTAATTATAATAAAGTATAATAAATGTACATGCTCTTTAATAAAGCAGGATAATGTGTAACATAAGGCTTTTAATTGTAACCTAAGTCATTAATTGCAACAATTGTAATTAATTCTAAAACAAATTGACAAAGGCCTCTGTAAAGTACCAGACTAGGTAGAAGCGGAGCTGCTTAGACATGCGAACAGTCAGAGTTCTCTCCACCAGCAAACCCGCCAAGCGGCAAACACAAGCCTTGTGCAGAAACACCCAGCGCCTGTTGCTGTCACCTTCGGGAGCTGAGAGGCAAGGAGCTGAGGGGCAGGCCACCTGGGCAGGGTGCTGGAGGCGGCTTCCCCTGGCTCACCGAGCGCTCCCACACTGGCTTTTCTTTTCTCCCAGTGGGACAAGCCCTTTAGGATCCCAAGTAACGCAGTCAGACACAGTGGCCTGGGAACTAAAGGCAACCTGTGATCGCCCAACTTTGGGCTCCATTAACAGACCACACTGATCTGCAAGAAACCCAGCCAGAGAGCCCAGCCAGGGTCTGTCCCGGAGCTCTGCTCATCTTCTAAGATCACAAAACAGTCCAAAGCTACTGCCTGGGGCAAGAAGGTAACAGGGCAGGCCCCTCAGCCCTGAGACACACACACCCGCCCCCCCCACCGACGGCTGCAGGTGGCGCGGGTCCCTGGCCCCCGCTGTGCAGGCCATGCAGTGCACACACACTGCTGCTCTCTAACGGGCCTAGTGTGAGGACATCACGATGAAGCACACTGGCTTTTGAACCAGACTTAAACTAGGTCTAAAACCGGACTCTGCTACTTAATGCCTCCAGAGTACGTCCAAGTCTCTCCATGTCTCTGTGTCTGTGCTCCCTGATACATAAAACTGGGACAACACATAGACTAGCTACACTGCAGGTGCTGCTGGCCACAGGGCCAGACGGAGCAGTGTGCAGAACACAGATGCGTATGGAGAACCAGAAGCCTCGGGGAGTGGCACCAAAGCCCGTCACATTCTGATGTCTTTACAGTGCCATCGAAAACTGCCTCATTTTAAAGAAAAAAGTCCAGTTTCTTTGCAATTAGATGGCATCACAGTAAACCTGTCCTTGAGCAACACGGAATTTCCCATGTAGTCTTAGAAATACCATATTTATATCATACTGATATGACACAATCTAATCTATACAGTGTTCACTAACTAAAGAATTCAGCTTCTTCTATTGTAGCTTTTTTTTTAAGTTTTTATAGCAATCACTCTTTTAGGAATAAATCCCAAGTTTAAAAAAAAAACTATACAGTTGTACATCTAAAACTTGTATAATGTTATAGAGCAATTATAACTCAATTTAAAAACACTTTTTACACACAAAAACTATTTCACTCTGCTCTAATCTTATAAATTCCTCATCTATTCCTTATTCATAAAGACAAAAGTCTGATCCAACCACTTCTTCCCTAAGAATCCTTGGCATACTCCAAGCAGTCAAGTAAGTTGCCAGTTACTGACATTACCTGGTTCCACTGAGGAACAGATAGCAACACTGCTGTTAAATTCTTCAAGTATAAGACGGTGAGTTTAGGAGACACAGGCAACAATAAAGCACAGGTTTTAGAAATATGACCCCGGTATCAAATCACAACTATCACTCACTCGCTGTGGGAGCTGGGCCAAACTACAGTCTCCGTGAGCTCCTGTTTCCATGTCTACAGGTCACTCCCGCCAGTTGATGAGATTGGTGCAGGGTTCCATGAGACAGCTTGCAGAAAACGCTCTAAGGTGGATGCTCAAGAATGTGGCAAGTGTACAGATACGCTCTGACAAGCAAGGAATATATTTTTCTTTACCTTTTTATTAGGAGTCTCCGAGTCAGGAGAGGCAAAGCCTCAATTATGAACTGTTGAGCTGAGAAATGTCTTAGGTGCCGTTGACACCAGGACACAGCTAAGTAGTCAGACACCACAATTATCCTTTGTATTACAGTTACTACTCTACTGAGCCAGTATTTCCCTAGCCCAAATTATACCAAGAATACAGACAATAGATGGGCATTCATAAATGCCAAACCTTAGCATCAAAGGCATTTTCAGTCTAGATGTTTCCAAACTGATTTTTGGCCACAGGAATTCCTTCAAGGAACTATTACAGCAAACCCACGTACGTAATACAGAAATGGAGCTACTCTGTGGCGATGACTTGGTCTCTCCCCCTTCCCTCCCACCCCAATCTCATTTGGCCCATTAATGTTAATTCTAAGGAATCCCAGGACTGAACAATAACTGGCGGGGGGGGGGGGTCAATTTTGCTTTTAGTGGCAAAAATTACAAGTAGGAGGACTCACTGACTTGCCCACGGTTGTCAGCAGCAACCTCAGTCTAAAACCCAAATCTACTGAACCCTGACGACTGTGTGTCCACAACCAACCTAGTTTTTCTTCTCCACAGAAAGCTGTGCGTCGGAATTTACCTTATCTTTACCATCACTGAGCGGCCACCTCCTATTTTTAATCTGGCATCTTTACTTTCTTATGACTCTCACCTGACACTTACTGCTCTCACATTATGCATGTTCTTATTCCTTTGTTCCCCATTATTCTTGCCATGTGACCCAGAACAAGTGCAGTGAAACATTTACCCCCTAACACTGATTTACCAAGCCTATATTATGCTAATGCCCAGACCCATACGGCAGGAAAGAAAAAGAACATAGTAAGTCTCAAAGGGAGAGTCTGCTGAAAGGTTAGATGCTGGATCTTATTCCTTGCCTGCCCTGCTAAGCATTCTAATTCCCTTTTCTGTATCTCCAAAAGGACAGCTTATCAAGAGAATGCCAAGGTAAAAATGGCCAGCCTCTCCGGTAAACAGATCAGCGCTTGAGTTACCAGGGAGGAAGAAACAGTGAGAGAGCGGGAGGGCAGGCTTCTGAGATTCAAGTTCTCATTAACACGGTTATAAAGAGCTCTTGGGGAATTCAAATTGGCAAAAAGGGTGTCCTCAGAACTTCACAGAAAAGGTTCCTACCAAGCCAAAATATACCCGCACACATCAGTGAAATTTGAATAGCTCAAGACTCAGGTATGCTATATAAAAAGCTGAGGTGGTTCCCAGAGCACCACACAAGTCCCCCCATGACTGAAACACACATTCCAGAACATTCTATTATGTCATACATGAAATGTGTATTACATATCCTAAATCAATTCCTCTACTTCTGGTGGTAAGATTATCTACTAAATTAACCAACTCCTTCTCTGTAACCAGGAGCAGGTTGAAAATGAGCAAGTATCATCAGAATACCCCAAAGGCACACACTCTTCGGTTACCAGCCCAGTCGGGGCTCAAGCACCTTCATCTGACGTCACTCGCCAGGCAGCTGATTCTTCCTACCTACAGTACAAAAAATCTCGATTTGAAAATTCCTTTTCAAATGCTGAATTAAAAATATATATTTTTAAGACTACAGAGAAACGGTAAATGCATTCATACGCTCCCAGAGGCAGTTTAAATGGCACAAACTTTCTGTAGATGACCTGACAGTATCTATCAAGACACTACCTAAAAATCAAGCTCACCATTAACATAGCTCAGGCCAATTAGCACTTCTTTGTCTCACAGAGAAATGTTTGGCCATATTAGTGTATTCAAGAGCACAGCCCCAAGTGTGATGTGGCTTACTTTCCTGGTTACTTAGACCACAATGTCAATGCATGGCTGTGACAGGGGGACAGATGTGGAGTGTGCATTTTCATAACTGAGTCAGATGCTGCATTAACTCGTAGGGCACCTAACATGCATTTGGATGTGCAACCCAACGGCCGCAGGTCACCTCTCCCTGCCACTCGGGACCGGCTCCGTATCGCCAAGAATCTTATCTCAAACACAGCCCCATCTCTGCACTGGAGTTAATTTGGACAAGCAAGAAGTAGCCAAGAGAAAAAGACAACAGTGACGCCCACTATTTAAAAGATTCCTTCAAGTGCCCTTCGATACTAAGACCAGATCTTAGATTCACTCTCAAAAGAGCAGCAGCTATGTTCCCTGAGTTTCTTCCTGTTCTTTTGGAAACACAAAGCTCTAATTTATAATTGGCTGCCAATAATCCTGTTGTGGCATTTAAATATTCCTTGTAAAATGCTGGGTTTTTAAAAACATTTTTAAGGCTACAGAGAAACGGTAAATGCACTCATAGTCTCCCAGGGGCAGTTTAAATGGTACAAATTTTCTGTAGATGACCTGACAGTATCTATCAAAAGGGCTGAAGTGTGCGGCTTGCCCCGGAAGCTTACTGCTGGATGCAGCGACAAGCACAGCGCTGGGCCAGGCAGCAGTGTTTTTAACAGCAGAGCACAAAGCGGAGGGAGGAGAGGCGTCGGGAGAAAAAGAAACACACATAAATATCCAAGTAAAGAAATCAGTGAGCTGCGGATAATCTAAACTCCAACAACAGTAAATAAAATTAAATGATCAGTAGGCTACCTGAAATCACACAATGGTACAGTCATGAAATGTTTCATAATATGTTTACACTCAAGAGTATGTGGAATATGAAGCTTATGACTAATGCACACACACACACTCACCCCTCTACCAATTTTCAAGTTTTGAAAGAAAAACAAATTGTACCAAAAATTTTTTCTAGGTAGTGTCATCTACTCATAGGTGTACTTCTGTTTATGTGTAATTCCAGAATTCCTTGAGGGACTGTACGATACAGTCGCTAACAAACCAACCAACCAAAAAAAGACTAAAAATGTGTTTCCTGAATCATGGAAACTATTTGATGTCTTCTAGAGTAAGAGACTATATAGTAGTTTACCACAAAGATAAATGTACTGGCAAAGTCAAAATTAAATCAAGTTCTGCCAAAACCGTGGATCACAAGGGATGTCCCTTCCCCTCTCCTCAAGAAGAAATGCTTAGCTCTCGCGGGAGATGCTGCTGGCGCATGCAGAGAAGAGCCCAGGCCCAGAGTCAGAGACCTGCGTTCAAAGCCCAGCACTGCCACAAACGGGCGCGAGCAGGTTGTCCTGCCTCTCTCAGGCCGAGTGTCCTCGTCCAAAAATGAGGTGACAAGAGACCACGCCTCGTGGGAGCTGTGGGGACTAAAACGAAGTAGCAGTGCACAAAGCTCGGCACACAGGCGGCAGGAGTAAGCGGTGGCCGTCATCCCCAGGACTGCTGCCACCACGTGCTCCTCAAGGACCAAAACTCGAGTTCCACCCGCGGGGAGCCGAGCCCCATTCCTGTCCACCCCGGATCCCCGGCACCCGGGGGTTCGCCTGACATGCAGCAGGCCTTCGGGGTCAGCTGGATGAAGCGCACCTAAAACTAACTTCCTGGCGCCTCCATTTCCTTCTCTGGCAGAGTCAGAAAACTACCAGCTTCCCTACAGAGGTGAGAACTGGTGAACTTAGGGTGTCCACTTCAACAGAGGTTCCCAATAAACAGCTATTCTGTGGATGAATGTGTCCCCTGCAGATTTCAAAAGGCAAAGGGAGCTGAAGGGAGAAGACAGATTTGAATTTCCTTCGGTGGTTGGGTCATGAGGACCCGCACGGGGGAACCATCACTTTTATTTGGGCCCAGGAAAGAAAACCCTCCTTTCACGGGCACGCATCCTAGTGAGCTCGGTATTCGGGTGGTCAGCAGACTGCCACAAGCACTTCTGGCAAAGCAGCCAAAACAGCACTCTACCACAGAAGGGGAGAAAGTGTGGTATTTCAGAGAATCCGTGAGCTTAGCACATAATATATACAAATAGGGGCCATGAAAAAACAGTGGCGCGATTGTTCCTGGAGCTTGAAATGAAAGCTTTTAAGATCATGATCTGAATAAGGGAGCATGAGAAAGTCAACACTTTTCATCCACGCTGCCAAATGAATTAGAGGCACAAAATTTATAGGAAGGTACTAAATATCTAAAAAGTATTTACTTTACCAAAAAAAATTTTTAAAAATCAAAGCAAATGGGAATCCATTTTAAGAAGAAAAATGGATTCTCAAGGGAAAGAGAAGATCACTAAATTCTATATGGGGAGGTGAAAATATTACTGACATGAAACCAAAAATAACTGTGTATAAATCAGAACATTCTTGTTCTGGCATTTAAAAGAAGAGGTCATCGGGGGATGGGGGGGAGAAAAGCCCAGCATAAGAGAGAAGAGCTCGAAAACTGCACAGATCTGTCATTTGTGCACCTTCGTTTCCTTTTCCATGTCTAATTCGACAGAAACCTCAGTTTTCATACAAAGTGCTTAATGTAAGGTTTATGGTCCTATTTCTGCAATGATTCGGCTGAAAGGAAAAAAGGCTGCTTAGCACTCATTTGTTCTGAATTAGAGTTGTCTGTTCTGGGTCCTGGAAATATCACGCCATGATCTGGAGAGACACTTCAGGCTTCGTGGCATCATACACAGGAGGAAAAACAGCACTTAAAAATCATGATTACAAAAATAATAGTTGGGTCATTTCTTTCAAGACTACTAGAAAAAACATAACAGTGAAGTAAGAGTGAATGTTATCATATACAGATAATGTGTCAATAAAGCTATTGTTTAGAAAGATATATAAACAGAGAAAGGCAAAATCTTACAAATTCTCCAGAACCTTGGTAATGGGAATATAAGGGTCAATTTTTCTATTTTAAATGTTTTGAATTATTAAATATGTTTTCATTAGGCAAGCAAGTCACAACTATTTTCATACGTCAATCATCCCTATGTCCATGAGAAGGTGCTGGACACGTTAACACGTACAGTGGGAGAGGTCTACACTGCCCAAGCACAAAAACCAGGCAAGAGGGGTATAAACTAACCACTTGTCCTGGCCAACACTGGCCAATCTTCCCTTTAACTTGGTGCCTTCTGTCCCCCCAAAAGGGGTGATTTAACTCACTAAAACCAGTATTAACATTTCAACAAGAGTCTGCTAAGTGTAACATGCACATATATTAGCATATATAGAATTGTCACAAATTCACTATCCATCACTCCAAATATTTCCTGAGGAGCAAGTGACTACTACATGCCATCACAATGCCAGGTGCTAGGGAAACGGCAGTGAACAAAGCAGGTAAAGTCTGCCCTCCAGCAGTTTAGAAACCAAGGAGAAAGACATACCATATGCCCTCCTGCTCCCTGGTCGGTGAGCAATGTGACAAGTGAATCCTACTGAATGACTGGAAGGAAGGACAGGTCAGTGGACAGAGACAAGACGGCCAAATTAAAGAGATGCCTGAAAACAGTACCACCCAAGACGCCTAATGGAACTAGGGAAAACAACCCTCTATCCTAGTTGCTGGCCCAGCCCCTTAGGAAAAGCCCACTTATTCCCACAGCTTCGGATACTGCCATAACCAAGTAAGTGTTTCCAGACAAAAACTTTCATCTTGTCTAACTTATATACATAATTTATCATAGCAGAAAAGCATGGAAAAAGTAAATGTTACATACAGACATCCTTTTTAAAAAAAAGGGTGGCTTGAAAAATATAGTTAAATCAATCCCAATTATTCGAAGTTTACATACAGTAATATTCTAAGGTCTGGTCATACCACATTACTTCCAGGTTACCACCATCAACCTTGGAAAAGCATAAAAAACTTAAACCTGGGAGTATTTAATGTTACACAAAGGTTTTTAAAGCCAACTCATCTTACCTTTAAGATTTCAGATTTTTAAAGAGATGAAGGGAAGGAAAAGTAGACAAAAAAAGAGTTTAAAAATACACTATTTGATAGCGAAAAAGTTCAGGGTCACTCCTATCCGGCCCCACTAGAAGAACAGATTCCCATTCATGATAAAAAATTTAATTAAGTACACATGCCAACCTCTCAGAATTCTTCTCTTTTCTGCCATCACACGCTAAGGTTTCTTTAGCAAGGGCATCCAGACAAAGACTCATGGACAGGTCGTCCGAATTACCAGGCTGGAAGCAATGATGAAAAGGAACTTGCATGTCCTGTCTTAGGAAATCACCCAGACAAAATATTTATCAAATGTTCTATTTATTGCTCTGTATTAGAAAAAGAAAGATGTTTAAAGAGTCCTGATGTGGTTGGCAACAATAGTAAGAAAATAAATTATTCCAACCAAAGTAGGAAGGAAGACATCACTGGAACTGAAGAATTCTCACTGATGTGAAAATACTCCCTTCATTTCATGTCCCAGAGCTTAAGTTTTATATCCTCCTCCAGCCACCCCTCTGGGACTTAACACTATTAATTCACAGAACAAAAGAACTCACAGGGAGGAAAAAAGCAGTAACTGTTCAAGGTCACACAGCGAGGTAAGTGGGGCAGAAACACAGCTGAACTGGAACTAGCGCCTCATTCTAAATCCTTTTCCAACCACACAACCCTGCCAAGTAGAGGCCATTTTATTGGGGGGTGAAGGGGGAGAAGAGATGGAATCAGGTGACAGGTGGTGGTGGGGACACTAGAGAAGGATTGAGTTACAGAGATATCTTCCAAACCAGGAAAGAAGAGAAAAGCGTTCTGCCAAGAAATTAGCATGCCTAATGGCTCCGCTCATTTGCCAGTCTCTGCACCAATCACAGCCTGTCCCCCAAAAACTCTCACTGGATTCATCAGGGACAATTCGCATTTAAGGAGTGACAGAGAAGAGAGTAGCAATACAGTTCACTGGTCACCTGGGTCATTCCCCAACCCCCCCAAACTCTTTCACCCACTGCCTCTCATTAAGCAGAATTACATACACCCCAAAACAAGCTTGATGTGAGCTCAACAGGACCCAAAGCCTGGGGACTGAGGAAAGATATTGAAGACTGCATGGTGCCCACCTCCACTTTTTTTTTGGTTTGTTTTTTTTTTTTTTTTTACAGACTTACTTCCTTAGCCCCAATGCCTCAGTACAGCTAAAACAAACCTTAAAAATGAACTGGTTTTTCCTTTTCCAATGTAGGTTCAACGTGAAATAACTGTAAGCCACCTTGAAGGTGTACAAGTGTTGATGCTAACGATCAGCACTGACCCTAGAGCCTGAATGTGAAGCCCGGGCACATGCCAGCTTCCGCTGCTTCAAGGCACCAACGTGGACCTCAGTCGTGTTTTCAAGAATTCTTGGAAAACTTTAAGAGCGACCGCAATGACTTTCTCTTTATAAGAACAAGCTGGAGTTTTAAGCTGGCACAACTTGGGATATAATTATATCAGAGTGAAAAACTGTGACTTATGGCATGTGTAATAAAGCTGGAGTATGTTTACAGTCACAAAATTCAGGACAAAAATGACAGTTCACTGCCCTGAGAGCAGCAAACTGAAACCTCTGGACTCTGGTTTTCTCATCCAAAAAAAGTGGGCAGATAACAACTATCTTATGGGGTTACTGTGAGGAACTGAGGGAGACGAACGAACACAGGCAGGCACCCAGCTCACATTTCTTCTTCCCCTTTGAGACCTCACTTTTCAGAAAACACCTTCTAGGAAATGGCTGCCTCAAAAGCTCTCTCTGGACTGGAGAAGTCCTTTCAGCGCACACAGTCCTCACTCTGTGCTTATGGGCTGCACCATGTGGCCAGGAGCGCCCAGGCAAAGGCTTGGGTCATCCTGCCCACTGACCCATGGGGAGCCTTAATCCTCGGACAGAAAAGACCTCGACCAGACCCCAAAGTTTCATGAGGCCAAAGGAACAATTGGAACTCTGCTCCTCAACTCCTGCCACATTTTTTTCCTCAACAACTTCCAACTGCAGAGATGCACCAGAGTTCCTTTAGACTCTGAGCTTAGCCACCGTGGGTGCAAAATACACAATAGGCAGGAAAAAAAAAACATTTTCCTCCAGTCTGCAAAAGAGTAACAGGAATTACTTCCATGCAACGCCACTACAGACCTCCCTCAGCCCAGTCCAGACACAGCAGTTTGGACAGGGCAGCAGAACTCAACTAGCAAGACCAAGCAGGCGGATTACGTTACTGACACCACTTCAAACTATACAACCAAACTCATGCTCGTTTGACCTCTGAGGGGATGTTCAAATGCAACACAATGTCCCCTCTGAACGAAGTGCTGCCAACTAGGCTGGTGGAAGAACACGTAAATTTCCGGGGAGCTGTTGTGGACTCAGAGCAAAACCACCCATACGCTCTTACCTGATCACCCCGTGACCCAGGGTTCAAATTTGCAACACACACCACAGTCAAAGATCCCATCTATGGGAAGAAGTAGTGTGAGCAACCACAAACAGTGAAAATCATCACCCGAGAGGCCCCCAACTGAGCATAACCTCCAAAAACACTAACTCCCTTCATTAAAAATAAGAAAGAAAATTAAACGCACTGTGGAAAAATATCAAAATCACCCTGCCTGCATCTCACTTGTCGGCCGTAACTAGTTGGCAGTGGTGCATCACATGTGTAAAGTAGATGAAAATCACAGCTACCCTCAGACTGGAGACGTGCAGATTCTTCCCGTTCTTAGAAGAGCTTTCGGCATGCACAGGGCATGCTGACAGAGTATACAAGCTGTCAGTCTAGGTCTCTGCCATCTTCCTTCCTTCACAGCTAGCCTCCTCTGGTTACTGCGCTTTATCCCCCTCATTATCACTGTTAGCTGCCATGCCATGTGCCCTACTATGTGCCAGGAGCCTCAGAGATCTGATTCCCTTCTCTAGCTAAATTCTCTAAACCATATATCCAGCCCAGACTTCATCCCTTAACTCCAACTTTGCATATCCAAATGCTTACAACATCGTCACTTAAAAGTATCACACCTCTCAAACTTAGCAGGTTCAAAAGTGGAATCACAACTCACAATGTCTTCTCAGCAAATTCATTCTACCTCTCTCCCACTCAGGAAACCACACTCTCATTCACCCAGATGTTCAAGGGAAACAGCTAAAAATCATCCTTGCTTCCTTACTTTCCTTCAAAACCCTTTTCCATTCCTACCAGTTACCCTATCTCCTCCATTACAGTGTACACTATTTAAAAAGTGTATGCTGATTTCAACTTCTCCCCACTTCACTGCCACCCCCCGACCCCAACGGCCATATTCCCTAGCAAGCACAGATCGCCTCCCTGTTTTCATGCCTCCCACATCCAGAGGGCCACGTCTCCACCCTCATCGGCTCCAGCCGTTCCTCGCTCAGACCCCGCAGTGGCTTCCCATCACGCTCAGAAGGCTGTGGAATCTGGCCTCTGCCTTCATGGACTTTACCTCCCACAGCTCTCCTCTCTCACCCACCCAGACACACGTGTCCCCCTCGTCATAAGCCTACCTCAAGCTCTCTGCACTGGCTCCTTCTGCTCGGGAGGCCCAGGGAACTTCAGGTGGTCAGCTTTCTTCATTTCCTCTAGGTGTCCGCTCAAATTCCAAATCCTCAGAAAGGCCTCATTTCACTGCTCAATTTCTGCTAGCTACTCTTCATGTTCTTCCTAGAATGGTCACCAGCAGACATCACCAAACTCGTCGGTGCACTTGTTTACTTGGGCTTTCCTCATTGGAGTACGAGCACCTTTATAGCAGCGACCACCTTTTATTCGTCCCTGAATCCCTATCGCTCAGAACAGTGCTAGACACACAAAAGACATTCAAATATGTAGCAAGTAAACTGACCATCAGCCCTGCAAGAAATGTCATAGGCCCATTTACAAAAAAAGGAAAGTTTCAGAGAAAATAATTTCCCTAAAGTCACAGAGCAAGTAAGTTCAAAACACAGTTGAGAAGGCAGTAATTCTACCCACTGACTCACTATGCCATAACGCATACTCACTATGCGTTACACACATGAGCTAAGAAATGGAAATGCAAAAGAAAGATTTTCAGATGGCAGTGATCTTTTTCGGTTCATCCCAGAGCTCTTCACATCGTTCATGAATCTTAGGTATGGACAATGCCTACATTTTTTATTCCCCGCAGAATAAGGACTAAGCTACACACAGTAAATGTTCAATTAATGTTTTTTTTTTATATTTATACCCCCAAAGTTTGGAGACTTTTGTGATGAGACTTTCAGCACCACTAAAAAGCATGCTTTTTCAGTAGACTTCAGTTTCCAGCCACCATGGATCAAATGGATTCAGACTTACCCTACCACATCCCCATCTAGAAAAATGGACAGAATGTATGCAGCAACATCTTCTAGACACTGGATAACTGACAGAGCCAGACTAAACTCCCTGGCAGACAGATGAGAGCCCACACTCCACCAGCTCGCCCAGCCTGAAGGCACACACTGAACCACAGGGCATGGTGGGAGGGTCGAGGAAGGAGGCCAAGCAAAGCCCTGCCAGTTCAGTCAAGCTGAGAAGTTAGACAAAAGAGTTTGGGAACGTGGAGAAGTCTAGAAACAGTAGAGGTGAGAATGAAGGAAGATGCATGAAGAAGGATCTCCATAAATCAGAGTAGAAGCCTCCTTGCGTCTGACACTGAATAATAAGTCACACAGGTATGTTTTAAAAATCTGTGAGAGCAAAGAATGACCCAAGAACCGTAAGCTAAACGATCCCAGAGTTCGCACAGGACTGGCAGACATCCACATGCTGAGAATAGAGCAGAATCACCTGAGTTCAGACTTAGCACCACAATTTAATAGCTATGAGACCACTGCCACTTTTGACGTCGTTTCCTCATTCAAAATTAGGTTAATAATTCCTGCCTCAAAGGTTTCTGTGTTTTTCTTTTAATTAAATAAGAAAGTGTAGTTAAGACACATGGAATGACATCTGACACAAAGGAGGCACACTCAGCTAACTTTCGTAAACTGATTTTTCTAAAAATAACTTAAGAAAATGAGTAAGAAAAGATCAGACAACTAACTACACTAGCTTCTTTTGTTCTGACGGTCTCTGCTCACCATTTATTGTGGTTTCACCTGACTTCAAGCTCTGGCACTCAATCTTGTGATTTCACGGTAACTCCGGTCGAACAACAAGCACTGTGCTTAAGATGTCTTTACAGTCTAAAGAAATAGTCCATGACAAATATGTTGTAAAAGAAAATATGAGAAGAGTCAAAAGTAAAAAGCACCCATTTTCCTAAAGCAAGATTCAGAATGGCAATAAAAATGGCATAACATTTTGATTCTCTGTTATATAAAAAAAAAAGCCAATAAATTTAGCCGTTTTTTTTCCCCCTTCTAGACAGGATATGAATTTTATCCAAACCAGTCGCCAACCAATACTTACAATGACACAGCATTTGCACAGTGCTTTATCTCGTTTCCCACAACAGTTTACAGATGGCACAGGAGGGATATTAATTTTTTTTTAACTAGGGCTAGTAAGTCTGTGACAGATGAAGTGGCTTGCTCAAGGACACAAGTCAGTAAATGGGAAACTCTGGATGTGATGTACGACGTGCCCCAAACAGAGACCACATCAGTCAGTCATCCTGGGCTGTGTGAAACTCCTTACCTAAGTAACATCTCCACACCTGTTTTTCTAATGTGACATCTTCTGTTGTCTAAAAGGTTCATTCATTATAGGGTGACATACTAAATTCCCAACTATTTAAGAATAACTTATCATTTGGGGTAGTAAAGGCTATTGCTATGGCCAAATATGGGGTTACGATATGATCATAATAAATGTATGTAAAATAATACATAATACATATGACTAGAAGTGAAAATTCAAAAGGACTATTTCCAAAACCAGCATCTACAGAATGACATAAGCAGTAAATCCCTCACACCTTTTCCTTCTCCTTACCCCAATACCCACATCACAAAAACAGAGCTCTACCTTCCCCAGGCTCGGAACAAAAGGAAAAGATTGTCACCACTGACACAATCAGACATATTCGGACAATCACAGTATTTCAATAGTGGGTTTGCTGGTCCATCTTACCACCAAGGACTGAAAAAAGAGATATCTATTCATCTCCTACTTATCACATCCACACAAAACCATAGGTGGACTGCAAGACCACAAATGTGAAGACAGATGAATGAAACACACTTTCTTCCATTTCCAGCTTCCTTCTCTCTCCACACTTAGAGGGAAGCCAGGAGCGCAGCTTCCAAATGGATGCCGTCCGTCGCAAATAAGCAAGCACACTCAAGTGCACTTAAATGCTAACTTTTAAAAAAGGCAGTATGAAAAGTTTATTCACCTAGTTTTGTCAGGGATTTCTTTTGCCTCCCCTCAATTAGTGAGTCTGACCAAATATAGCATTTAAAGATTTACTACAGTCTTTTATAAGAAAACTAATAGAAAGATGAGATTCAGTATACTGAAATGTCCATTACAGGTTAATATTTCTAGAATGTCTATATTCCATTTGGCATCGTGAATATTCTAATCTAAGCTGAAGTAAATGATCTCAATCTCTGCTTCCCTCAGCAAGTGGTAGCACCTTCAAAAGTGTTATCTTGAAGGAAGTGACTGATCTGCTCACGTGGCTAAATTGCACTAACAGGGAATTGATCTCCAGTCCACTATCTTAAGCCAGTTTAAGAAATGCAGTCATAACCCTTATTGATTATTTATCATGATTAAAGGAATAAGGAAAGCTGGAACTGACTAAATAACTCAGATATCCTATTACAGTGCTTAAAACAAACCATGTCTCACCATTTCCCAAACACTCCAGGTACACAGAGCTCTACCCTACGAAGTCACTCCACAAGTCCCACTCAAACATAACAGGTGATTGAGAAGAAAAAACTGTTCTTTCTATTAACATTCAGTTCAACTAACACCTTAAAAAAACTGCATGTGACTAAGATCCAATTCTCAGAAGGGCCCATTCTTTCTGAAACAGTTAAGTGATGCTCAGAAGCATCACTCTTAAAAACACTTTGTAAGTCACATAAAAAGCTTGTCATTGCAGCTACCAAGTCACTGGCACCTACTTAATACCAGACATACCACAGTCTTTCATGTAGTTCCTATTATCCCTAAGAGCACTGGACATCTGTCACCCCACCTTACACAGTAGGACATCCCTGCTTTGGGAGGGTACAAGGGATAAATAAGCTCAAGGTTACACAACCAGGCAATGGAGATGCGTGGGGATATGACTCCAAAGAACACTGGTTCTTCTACACTGTGCCACAACCCCACTTCACAGCAGAGGAACAGGCAGAGATGTGAGCGAATTTGCCTAGCAGAATTATCTCCTCCAAAAAGGGTGAACATGTCTAAATCAGAACCATTTTGAACCACAATGCACTCACTAGCCGAACCTCACTTCAAGAAATCATTAACAAGTTCAAAAACAAAGGACAGAAATCCATCTAAGGTCAACTAAATTTCATCACAGATCTGCAGATGAACTGTCATCCCGGACAATTCCCCAGAATTAGTGGTTCTTTGTGAACTGGTACAAAGCACCTCCCCACTTCAAATGCATACTCAGGTTCCCGTACCATGTGTGAAGGCTCCTTCCTGCAAAGAGCCTGCAAAGCTAAAGAAGAAAAAAGGCGCATCACAGCCTTCGAGGAGTTAACACTCTCTAAAGTCCAACTCACTACATACAGTTACCATCCATCAGGCAAATAAATGAAGTGTGAGAAATCCTAAAACAAAAGTATGTGATGTGCTAGCACTGCTCAGAGAAGGTATGCAACTGCCCACTAAGTCACCTAATTTTGCTCAGTAGTATTTGTTTACATTCTGTCCCTCCCTGACAACCCCTGGCAGCCTTCTCCAACTCCCCTCCCCTGCTAGGCACAACGGCATCATAAGGAAGAAAAGAAAGCCCAGTAACAGCAAAGACTGTGGCCCCTCAAATTGACTTTATTGTTGTAGTTTTAAGAAAATAATGCTTTTACACCATACAACATTTATCTTTAGCTTCATCGGGTGAAGAAAATCCGCTTTTCAAAGCAAAAGGAGGCCAGAAAAACTCACGAATTACTTCCCTACATCACTCAAGTGGCAGGAGAAATCAATCAAGCAAAGTGACACACACAGTCATTTCAAATGTTTCTTTTTCATTCAGCAGAAGGCAAAGGGATTGAACTACTGATATTAACATCTTTCGGTCATTCCCTTCCACTGAGAAAGCGAAAATTAACAGACATTTACTCTCGTTTCTTCCGGAGAACTGAAACAGATTATTCTCACACGGTAAACCAAAGAAACCAAAGTCAGTTCAATCAATCCACCCAAACCTGACAACAAGGCTTGTATGCTTAATGCAGAATGCAAATTACCACGTGACTACGAGGGGATACAAGAACTGGGGCATTGGTTTATCTCAGCTGATCCTAATTCCTTTACAAACTTGCAAAAAAAAAAAAAAATCTTTCAAGAACTGAAGCCTGCGACCTGATCTGGGCAATCCAACGGTTTAGAAAAAGAGAATAAGCTTCTTCTAAAAATAAAAAGGGGGCGGGGGGAGGAGAGAGAGGCGGAGGGGAGAAATAAGGGGGGGGAGGAAAAAAGGCACATTGCTTTTCCTTTAGTTCTATATTCCCGAGGCAATAAACTCTCCAAGTAACTTCACTAAGGAGTGCAAAAGCTAAGAATGAGCACCAAAACATTGCTCAATCCAACCTCCATGGCGAATTCCTGCGTTCACAGTAAGATCTAGAAACTTAAATGGGCTAGAATCATTTTGCTCTAAGAACTAGTTCCAAAAAGAAAAAAGAAACCTGTCTATACTTTACCTCCTGTGTAAAGAAAACGCTGAGGATTTTCCCCGCATTATTTGGAGAAAGGAAAAAAAAAACTTGGCAAACTGGTTGATTTTGCACCCAAAAAAATAAGTGTAAGGCTTTTTCTATTCCCCCCCAATTTTTTTAAATCTTCCATTTGTCTTAAAGTATGGCTGCCCTCGATGTGGGCGCAGAGCTGAGCCCGCTGCCGGTCCCGAGGGGGCTCCCTCCGGCGGCCCGTGTCCCGCCCGCGGGACCCCCGAGCCTGCGCGGGGCCCCCGAAGGCGTGTTTACCCGCCGCGTGGGCCCCGGGGAAGCGCTCCCAGGCGTCCGCGGCTCCAGCACCCGGCCGGACCAGAGGGGGTCCCCCAGGGGCCGCGGCTCCCCGCCCCCGGGCCCGCCCCTGCCCGGCGTCCAGGCCTCGCGCCGGGCACCCCGGCCAGGCCGCCCAGCCGCGCCCCCTCCCCCGGCGGAGTCCTCCAAGTTGGGCGGCGGGCGCTGGGGGCTCGGCCCGAGGAGCAGACAATGCGCGGAGGGGCGCGGGTCCAGGCGGGGGCCGCCGAGCCGGGGGGCCGCGCGCCCCCTCCCCGCCGCCGCCACGCCCCCGAGCCCGGCCCCGCCCGACCAGCGGCCGCCGCGGAAAGGCTCGGCCGCCCGCCGCCGCCCCCTCCTCACACCCCCAAACTTCCCCCAACTCCGCCAACTAAGTTGCGCGCTCACCGTGCGGCGCCGGGGGCTCCCCGCGGCCCGAGTCGAAGCAGCTCCGCACCTTCGCCGCGGAGAAGGACAATAGGCGGCCGGCCCCACGGCGGCGGCTGAGGCGAAGGCGGCCGAGGCGAGGAGCGGGCACGGCGGGCTCGGCGGAGCTCAGGCGCTTCCCCGCGGCGACTCGGGCTCCGCGCTGACCCTGCGCACAGCCCAGCCCGCCCGCGCATGCGCGCCAGCCGCCCGGGTGGGCGGGGCGCCGGGGTGGGCGCCAGCGGCGAGCCCGCCCCCAAAGGGGCGCGAGCACCAGCGGCGAGCCGGGACGGCGCCACAGAGCTGCCCGTCACGCTCCTTGAGCCAATGGGAAGGGGGTTGGGCGGGGCGCTCCGGTTGCTAAGGGGGGCCGAGGTTGGCCGCCGCTGCTGCGGGGCAGCCGAGCGTTCCAAGTTGGGTGGCTGGCAGAGGCTGCTCTGGTAAATGCCCACCCACCCTCTCCTCTCCCCGCCAGCTCCGGAAACCGCCCTTCCTCTGTGAGCCGGAGCTTACCTGAGCTTGCGCTCTAGCGGACGCGAGCTGCTCTCCTGTTTCCCTCCGTTTGAAACCGGAAAGTGGGATTCGTTTCCTCTGCGTCCGGTGCCTTGGAGTCGGCGCTGGGTACGCAGCAAGTGTTTTACTTGCACGGAGGGAAGGACGGGCAGCTGGCTCTTTGGCGGCAACAGGATTGAGTCACTGAACTTTTGGTTACGCTGGCCCCACAAAATCATAGTCTTCGAATTACCCAGGATCTGAGAAATTGTCTGGTAGCTTTTGAGAAACGAATGATGGGACACGAAGAAGCTTCATTTTGATAGCTGTGCGGTTGGTTTAATATACATGGGGGGGGGGGCTGTCACGTCAAACCACTATTCCTCTTTTTTCTCAAACCAAGTAGAAAGTTGTAAAACGTGAGTTAAAGGGAAAAGTTAACTAAAAAATGGAGAACCTTTATGCAATTCAAGAACGTGTACATCGACAGTGGTTGGTGGTGTTGGGGGGATATGGCGGGAAGGAGCTGAGGGGTGTGGTGAGTAACTGTAGTGGCAGGAAGGCACCCTGCAGTTTCTCTATGATGGGGCAGCCCAGTAAAGGAGGAGTCCTGGAGCCCTTGGTGGCTTTTTCAAGCTTTTAATGTTTTTTCTACAGCATGTGTAGTGAGGCAACCAGGTAGGTGCAGGGCAGGCAGGGGCGTCTGGGGGCCAGGAGGCAGGCAAGCCCCCCAGCCAATCTTTTCTTTTTCTCGGCTCTCTGGGGTCTGTGGCGTTCCCACGTGGTCCCTCTGCTGCACCCCACCGCACTGTTCTCTCCCTCTGCTGTCTCTGCTCTCTATACGCTCAGACTCCAGGCCCAGGTGTACCCACTCATTCATGCCCACACCATACTTCAGGTGCCCACCATCAGGCATTCTTAGAACCTCAGGGGTCTATCACTGATGCCAATGGCAGGAGGGAGGAAAGACCTGATAACTTACATTTACCCTGCAGTAACAAAGGTAGAGGCAAGTGAATATTCATCTAACTGTACATTTAAGATTAGTGCAATTCACACATCTTACAATGTTTTTATGTCAGTGTCCTGGTATAGGACACAGGGGGAAAAAATTCAAAGATACAAATGATTCCCCCTGGAAACCCAGGCAAGCTCACTACCAGCGCTGAGAACCTGAGAGAAGGGTGTTGTGGGTATTTCCTGCCTGCACCAGGTGCTTCCATTGTCCGTAGCTCTTAATCTCAGAAATGTTCCAAACCTGGAGCTGAAATGTCCTTCCTTGTAAGAGGATCTGGTTCTCACACGTGCTTTCTTAGTTCTCCTCACAGAATCAAAAAACAAGATGATCCATCCCCAGTGGTCCGGGTGAAGTTATTTCCCAACCACCTCATCCTCCTGCTCCTCTCCTCCACACTCTAATCTGTCCTGGTCAATGTGTAAAAGGTGGCAGAGAGAGACCACAGTAAGGAGGTCACTCCTCAAATGAACTTAGTCTCCTGCAAAGCAAAAGGGCTGTGCTAAGTCACTTAGGCCCTAATGTGCCAAGCCGTGGTCTTCTTTAACGCCTGTTACAGGAACAGCAGCAAATGTTGCCATGTCATCTTTCTGATAACTGCAAACCAAAATCCCCTGCTCCCTGCTTAGGCAGGATTATCTCCTTTCTTGTGACTACAGAAAAGAACTAGAGTCCAGAATTTTTTTAAATTTACTATACCTGCAAATCACCTGGGACATTTGGTTAAATAATTCTGACTCAGTGGTCTAGGAGCTGGGTTTCTGCTTTTCTAATAAACCCTAGGTGATACTGGTGCTGCAGGCCTAGGACCCCACTTTGAGAACCAATATTTCCCCAGCTGAGCCCTCATCATCTTCTGGAAGTCCTGAGGATTAATCCGCAGGGCCGACACTCTCATCATCTAAAATCTCCCACTCTCACCTAATTCGTCTAATTCATCTAATTCATGTTACTCTTTTTCCCCCCATAGCATTTATCCCAATCTGAAAGTTATTTATTGTGTGAGTTTATGTGCCATTTCCCCCATTATAATAAAAACTCAGTGTTTTGTTTACCCTAGTTATTCTGCACCTGAAAGAGGGTAGACCAGTGGGAACTCAGAGAAAGTTGTACATGAATGAATCTACTGGGAGGTGCCCTCAACTGAATACCCCTGATACTTAAGAATTATTTCCCCCAGTTATACCAAAACCCTCTACCTATGGTCCCCCTGAATCAGAAAGAGAGTTCAGGTTTAAGTAATTTGCTCAGTTTCCCTAAGTAGGTTAACAAGCTGGGAAAGTTGCCAGGGTCTTATCAAGCAAAGTAGGATTACATATCTCTGAACTATCTCTCCAGTTGACTTAAAGCTTTTAAACTGATTTGCATAGATTATAATACCTAAAAATATAATACAGCTACACCCCATTTTATAAAGTCCCTGAAAAAAAAAACAAAGAAAAAATAAAACCAACACAGTTGTAAGAACATAAATTTCTCTTGAGATCCACGATTCCTTAAAATGTCCACTTTCGTAAGAAAAAAGAAGCCCTGAAGCAAAGTTGTCTCTGGGTTTTTCTTTCACAGAAGTGGACATTTTATGTTTTTTTTGGTACAAATAATACTCTGATGTTGCTTACAGGGAACTTCCACTTCAGGAAACTCCACTATGACCCCCATCCTGTGACTTCTGCGGGTGATCAGATATAAGCTAATCAGTGCTTCCTGACCACCACCAACAACAGAGAGTCGAAGGTCGGGCACAGAACCCCAGCACATCAACCAGAGGCAACAGGAGTAAATTCTACTTCCAGGTTGAAGTACTGGGGAACCGTAAGGGTAATGAAGATGCTCAGGTTTTTGCACCATTGACTTCTGCGGCTATCACCTACGGAATGGAATGTGGGAGGAGCTTGAGAACGTGGGTTCAGGGTACGCATGCCTGATGTTGGACACTTGGAGAATGTGTGGGCATGCACCCCTGAGCGGACACCCCTGAGCCAGGAGACTGAGGCCATAAGGCAGCGTCACAGAGAGGACCGTGTGGCGGAGTGCAGGGAAAAGCAGTGGAGAGTGCCAGCTATGAGGGGAAATCCAGAGGAAAGAACATATAGAGTTTTGCAAGGGGGCCCACATTGCTCTCTCCCTGCTGGCTATTAAAGAAACCTGTGGGGATGATGCCAAGGGCTCCAAGGTTCTCTTTTAAGCTGCCTGAACAGACGAGGAACCTACCTGGCCTGGGATGGTTGCACTACAAGAGTTGACTTTCTCAATGGGAACCTGAACGGATAAGCTTGTCCACCACCTTGTCACCATGAGGAGTGCCTTAGAATGGAGCCAGCATGGTGGAAAGGTGGAGAGACAAAGAAAAACAGTGTCAGTGACATAGATTAACTGCCGATTCCAGCAATGCCTGAAGTTAGAACAGCACAAAGACTTCAATCACAAAAGCCAAGGAGGTCAGCACCTTGAAGGTTTATGTCACTGGTTCCCAAAGAGTTTGAATTGACACCCACCCCCCACCCACGACCTGAAGATCCCTGCTCCGCCCCCTGACCTGCTTTCAGTTCCATTAGAACATAGCTTTGAGAGTTCCCTATGGGCCAGGCTTAGGTTTGGTCCAGGGGCTGGAGATGAAAAGCCAGGTCCCTGGCTGTAAGGAATCGTGTGAAGGAAATGGGAAAGCAGACCAGCGAGAAATCAGCTGTGTACGGGCCTTTACAGAGGCATATCCAGAGCACTTCTGCACAGGGGGCGAAAGTTCAGGGAGGCCTCCAGGAGAATGTGACAGATCAGCTACCTGGAGGTCAACCACCGGGCAGAGAAGTGGGGAGTGCAGGAGCTCCGGGACACGTATGCCCAGGTAGCAGGGACAGTCCCAGAAAAGGAAGAGCAAAGTGAAAGACAATGAGGTGTCAGAAACTCCACTCACACAAAAGGCTGGAGACAGAAGGAATAAGGATGAGAACAGATTTCCATCTTAGAAAGGTCACCCTAGCTTCATGTGCTTGGGCTGGCTCTAAGTATGGGGTGAAGATGGAGGACACGGGAATCTCCTTGAGGATCCAGGCTCTTGGCAGAAGGTGAGCAGTCCCAAGTTACATTTTCATCTGGGTGGCAGAGGGAGCCTTTCTTCTTCAATGTCTTAGCCTGGTGCTTCCCAGAGAGACATACGGTGAGCTGCCTATGTGATATAAATTCTTCCAGTGGCCACATTTAAAATGTAAATAAGAAGGAAGTAGAATTCCCTTTAATGGTACTCTATTTAACCAAATATATCCCAGATGTTATAATTTCAACATGTAATCTCTATAAAAATGTACTGACAAGGCATTTTATATTCTTTTTATCACTAAGCATGTATTTTATACTTAGAACACATAAATTCAGGCTAGACACATTTCAAATGCTCAAAAGCCTTCTGTGGTGGTGACTTTACTGGACAACACAGGTCAGGTTGATTCATTGTACTACAAAGTCTCATGGGAGTTCCTTCCAAATTTCAACAGTGCCTGGGACCATAATCCCTACACTAGACCTCATTATCGAGCCTAATTTCATCTATTTTTATGACCCTGGGTTGGCATCAGAATTCCCCTTTGAAAAATAGCTGGTAGATTAACATACTTACTCTACATCACATAGCACAGCGTCTCTTCCAATGGTTGAAAACATGAGAGTCACCAAATTCAACTGAAAAAGTACACTGGTTAGTTCCCTTGCTGGGCTCCCTCCCCCCCCAATCCCACTTCTGCTTCTCCATTTAGAATTATGAGGGCTCAGCCTGTGAGCATGGAGTAGCTACTCTGTAAGGAGCTTTTAAAGTAACTCAGCCCTCATTCAGAATATATTCCTAAAATGCATTTCAGAAATTCTGCATGTACGAACTCTACAATATCAAAGACATGGATTAGATGGATATACTGGATTACACTCTGTGCGTAGAAAATGGCATTTATCGTTATGATTATTACCATCTCAGGCAATAGTAACATTTTTAAGGACCTTGACGCACATTTATTGCCAACAGTCCTCTGAAAATGTTGTCTTGGCTTACATCCTTGCTTTTAAGGTATTCAAGCTCTTAATCCTCTGATTTAAGTTCCTCTTGTATGAAACAGAAAGATAGGTCCTTTAGAAGCAGCCAGGGCTGGGTTTGGATCCTGGATGCTCAAATTCTGTTCAAAGGGATCCTTCCCACCCAACAGCCATATGATGATAAATACATAAGACAACTACATGTATATGTGTACGTGTGCGCGCGTGTGTGTGCGTGTATCTCAGCATATTGTCTAGCACAGTTCAAGTGCTCTATCCACTTGAGCTTGCCTTCCCCTTCCCCCATTACAGAAAATAAGATAAAGATCGTCTAGAAGCAGATCTGATTGTGCAAAAATGTTCTGCTAGAGAAACGCAGGGAAACATGAACATAGATCTTGCCACAATTGCATTAGAGAATTCCAATAAAAAGTCCACGTTGTCTGTCATGTATTGGCCTTTCCAATAGATGAGGCATCTCTTGTCCCACACGGGTCTCCCAGGTTTTATTGAATCTATTCAAAATAGACCACTTTGTGCTAAAACAGTTATTCAGTATCTGAAAACCTTGCTTTCCATCATCATAACTTCCAGCCGTGGGGGGGAGGGGATTGTCTTAAAGACTGCTATGAGATCAAATTAAACTCCTATAGCCATTATATTTCCAGATGGCAGGAAAGTTAGGTACTGCCGAGTTTCTAAAAGGAAGGGAACCACAAGACCCTCATGATTAAGTTTCTACCCTGACCTCAAAAATAGTGATTGCCATGTTTCTTAATCTAGAGAAAAGGGGATCTAATTTTAGGGATGCAAAAGGGCCCAGAGATCTCCTCCCAGTAACAGAGTCACTATTGAGGGGTAGCATTGTTTCGACATGTTGAGGGTTGGTTTTGTGTTTAAAATAGCTTGGAGAAGAGGGGAACTGTTACTCTCATCCAGAGAGGTTGATGGGCTGGCTCAAGTTCTGCACATTTTGTCCTGCTGCTTTTCTCTTTATGCCCGGTCTTTTCCAGTTTATTCAGCTGCTGTCATAATTATCCCCAATTATTTCTAATGGTAGGTTTCTGAAGCTGAAGTCAAAGAAACACCATCGGTTTTGAGCCTAAACACTATTTAATGGGGATGAACTCCAACAACTCACGTGAGGTCTAAACTCAGGTTTTCTTGGGCAGATAAATTTTTTTTAATTGTTTTCATTTCTAGCACAATATTTTTGTAAAGCTCTATGGAGTTTGCAATATTAGAGAAGTTCTCATTTGGTTACCCATAACTCCAGTTTGAGAACAGCTTAAAAGAGATTTTTCTTTTTTAGTGGAGCAAATCTATCACTTATAATTTCCGTGTTTTTAGCTCTCACAATAGATAGAGTCCTAGATACCAAAGTTCTTAAGGGAAGAGCTGGTAAATTAGAATATAATTGAGTCTGAATCTTATTTTGTCCCTACTTTTTTATTATCTGGGGTGTCTGAGGGGGTGCTAGGCCTGACCTCACGAGGTCACCTCTCCCCTGTGTGCTTGCAGTCAGGTCACTAGTCAGGGACCAATGCTTCCAGCTGGAGTGCTGTAACACCCCCCACCCCCATGCACACACAGCGGACTTCCTATTCCTGAGCTCAGGACACCCCAGAACTGAAGAACCTAGGACCCAGGACCGCCTTCCTGCCTTCTTGAGTGAGGCTCTCTCTCCCCAGTTTCTGGGTCATCTTGGGCAGTGACCTAGATGAGTAAAATTTGGTGTGCTGTCTGCTGGGAAGAAATCTGCATGGTGACCCAGTCCTTGACAGACCCTAGGAGACCTGGGATATCGGGGGAATAGGTGAAGAAATTCAGATGTGTCTTCCTTCTTCCCTTCTCTACCTCAAACCTGAAAGGGAAACAAGCTGCCTGCCCCCTTGGAGGCTGTGTGACTTTCCAGGGAAGTGGAGAGTCACTGCTGAATCCAGAGTAGGGCTCACCAAGCAGATACTTTGGAGCCTGAGCAGACCCCAGCTTCTGAGGAGGCCCTCAGCCAAACAGTGCCAGGAAGTGGCCCAGGACTTTGAGGACTCCTTGGGCACTCCCACGATCCTGTTACAGCTTTATAGCTAGCTAGCTCAACCCTGGGGCACTGAAAACCAGCGAGGCCTGACCTGCCACCCCCAGAACCCTCAGAGAATTTAGGGGGTCCCTGGGAAATGCCCCAGAAAATATGGCTGATGTGGGGCCTCCCAAGATCAAGGATTCAGAGGTAAGGAGGAGGAGTTTTGGCTACTCTAGACCCCAGCCAACAGGGAGTCCCAAGTTGAGCAACTGGGGAGCAAAGAAAGAGATCCCCTCCCAGGGGAACAAGGTTGTCACTAGCATTCACATCTGGGAGGCAGGAGGTAGAAGGAATCTTTCTCAAACTAGAATGCATTCCCCACTCAGAGGTTAAGAGTTTGCTCACTCAGCAATAAATGTGTCACACCAAGTACTAAATATATAAATATATGTGTGTATACATATGTAATACATACGTATGTATATGCATATATATAAATATGTAATGTAATAATAAATATATACATATACATGTTCTAAGGCATTCAAAAGTCTCAAGTCATTAGAACATCAGAGTCCAGAATCTCAGATCTAAATGAGGTCCAGGTATGAACGTGGCTGCTTAGGTGTAGACCTTAAGTATAGCCCCTTGTCTGTGAAACAGACAAGTACCTGTCTTCCTCCACCACGCACACCTACGGTACAATAGAAATAGATATTCACTCTAGACATTGCTGTTCAAAAAGGAAGGAGATGGGAACTACAAGGCATCACTGGTCCATAGCAATTCTGAAATCCTTTCTGAAAAACACTAGTTCCTAGCTCAGAACTCAGCCTATTTCTACCCAGGAATAATTTTCTTAGTTCTTGGTTCTACCCTCACAGTTAAATTTTCTTTTTCATGAAAGGTAGTATATGTTTGCCACAGAATTGTTCTCTCTGTCTATCTTTTCCTTTTAGGATTTTGGGAGCCCAAAGTCCTTCATTTGTGTCATCTTTAGTCCAAGTTGGTGGTATTTCTGCCAACAAAATTATTTTAAATACTCAGTGAGTCTCCTATCTTATTGGGGGCCTACTCCATTCAAACAAAGCCACACTCACAAGTTTCTTTGATATAATCCTTATCTCCTTTGGAGTTCTGCTGAATGCCAACACACTTTAAACTTCTCAGAAACCCTCTCGTTTGATTGAGAGGACCTGTTAGTCATACCCTTAAAAACCTTAGACTGAACAGTGCTGGGAGGCTCTACCTTTAGGCTTTCTGAAGTCTTAACAAAGGATTTTACAGACACATCCTTGGCTTTATCTTTGGACCAGGTTTTCCCTGGGTTTAATCTATTCTCAGAAGCCATTTTTAAATGCTAACATCATTTTCTATCTAGAAAGGTTAGGAATCTTCAAACCCAGCTCCTTTTTGCTTAACCATTCTTTTATTAATTTAACCCTCTCATTTGCATTTTGCTATAAACAGCAAAAGAAACCAGACAGTGCCTTCAATACTGACTGGAAATTTCCTTCATTTGCTCACCCAGTTCACTAGGAACATTTTCTACCACCCACCTTACTGTAGGCAACACTTCTGCTAAACCTTCTGATTCTGCATAGCAGAGATCTCTCTTTTAGCCTGTTAGCAATTACATTTTCCTCACTTTCCTTTAAGCCCTTTATGGCAACTTCCTCAAAGTCCATCATTCTTTAACTAGTGTGTCTAAGGCATTTTAAGCTTTCACTAACCCTCTCCCAAAAATCCTTACCATTTTTTGGTTTCTGCTCACTTCCAGAGGAATTCCAACATTTAGATTTTTTAAAAAAGATTTATTTATTTATGCATACAAACTGGGGTATAGGCCAGAGGTGTGGGGTAGTGAGAGGATTCACCAAAGACAGTGTGGGAAGCAGAACAGCTGGATTGACTGAAGTACACTGCTGAGGAGAGCAGCAGTTGAGGCAAGAGGGTCTGCTGTGCCATGTGGGTCAGCTCCCTGGCCAGGGATCGAACTTGTGAATAGCTTCACAGTGTTGTGCTTAGCCCATTGGGCCACCAGGGAGGGCCCCAACATTTAGATTTTTAATACATCAACATCCTTAGGAAAAAAATCTGTATTAGTTACTTGTCATTCTGTAATAAATTAACCACAAACTCAGTCACTCATAACAACAAAGATTATCTCCCAGTTTGTGAGGATCAGGAGTTAGCAGTAACCCAGTTGTGTGGTTGTGGGGCAGAGCCTTTCCTGAGCTGTCAGTAGGGGTTGTAGCTTCTGATGACTTGATGGGATTGGAAAATCCACTTCCAAGCTCAATCCTGGAGCTGTCCACCAGAGGCTTCCATTTCTCAACTCAGGAGAAATTTCAGAGACTGATCACAATGTAGCTTTCCCCAGTTGAGTGGAAAAGAGAGAGAGAGAGAGAGAGAGAGAGAGAGAGAGAGAGAGAGAGAGAGAGAAGAAGAAGCCAGAGTAGAAGTCATGCTGCATTTATGATCTAGTCTCCAAGTCACACGTACTTCTACCTTATTCCACTCCTAGAAGCAAGTCACTAGGTCTAACCCACACTCAAGGGAAGGGAGTGAAATGAGGGCACAAATACCAAGAGGCAGGTTTCAGTACCACCATCTTGGAATCTGGCTACCAGAGCAACCTAATAACCCCCCCTCATGCGCAACTGTATCTTGCTCAACTGTAAAATACAAACATGAATTGTACTTACTGCACACAGTTGCCATGAGGTGAAGTGGGAAGATGGATAGAACAAGCTTTAGAACAAGACCCGGCACCAAACAAATGTGGTGAACATTGGCTTGTATTATTGTTTTAACCAGGTAAATAAAATCTTCACCTTAGTGTCCAGGGTTCATTATCTGGTGTTCAGGATTCTAGTTCTCCTTTTTTTCCAACTACCTGGATGGCATCCAGTCATATAAGTCATATAAATGAATATATCCAAAGACCGCATCTTTGGTTTCATTAAGATCTTCGGGATTACTGGCTCAAGAAAAAAGAAAGTGCAGTGTTAGATTTCCAGAAAGTCTGGTTCTAAGTCATCCAAAGACACCATGGGGAATCTGTCTCTCCCCATCACCTTCTTGCGGCCTCCTCATCTCCCACTCTTGGCTCTTGTCTCCTCTGTTTCCTCTCCTTTCTCAAAATGCTCTTCCTTTATAGCGACAATATAACCACCAGAAGCTCCAGGTCTCCTGTTCTCTGCTTTGTAACCCCAAAGAAATGAGTTTCTGGATCTCCATACTTTTAGCAAATGTCTCAAGACTATCTTCCATTGGTCCAAGTTTAATCACAAGTCCACCCCTGAGTGAACAGTGGAGACACCGTAGCACTGCAGGAAGGTCACTGCAGAAGACTTAGCTCTCCTATAATCTTCACCATTCCCCCCTTTTTGATGATTTCTTAATCTTGCAAATTGCTGTGCAAACACAACTTGAATTTCCAATATCCCATTATGTTAGCATCCATAAGCAATTCTACATAAATATGACAGAGTCAGCCCAAATAACCCAGGAGATGAAACCTTCTGATCAGGCCTGGGTCTGGGTCACGTGTCCCCACATTGAGTAAGAGATGGTGTCAGTTGCACCCAAGCCACCTGGATTGAGAATGCAGGAAGGGGTGTGTGCTCAGAGGAAAATTGAAGTGGCCAGAGCAGGTGGACGAAAGATGAACAGGTGCTCTACTCAACCACTTCCCTCCCAAGTAATTTCTTTCCCTATGTTTCATCCTTAGTCAAGGTCACCACTAGGGCTGAAACCTGCAAGACACCTCTGATACCTTCTCCTGCCCCATACTGGCACAACAGTGGTGCCAAGTTCTTCGGCTCTATCACTTCACATACCCAGAACACATCCTCTGATTTCTTCTTTCCTGTCCCTATGGAGAGGGTTGCCTGGACCCAGAGTATTCGCCCACTGCATCTCTGCCTGGCTAATTCCACACATCTTCAAAACCAGTCCATGACCACTGCAGACTTGAAGAACCCCCCACTGGGAGGAGTCAGATTATGAGATTCCCAGCTAACAGGAAGACAGCGCTGGGCCCCATTTTTATTTGAAAGCTGCTGTCACAGTTAAATCTGGCTCTAAACCAAGACCTTTGAGAGTCTGGAAACCTAGAAAACAGACGCAGGCTAGATGCTGGCCCTTGATGCCCCCCACACATACTCATTTCCCTTTCCACAAAGCAAGTGCCTTCAAAGGCCAGAATTGCCCAAGCACAGAACTTAGAGACAGGCTTCGGAGAATGTTCTCTAAACCTCCCCTCTGCGTCTCAACTTGTGAAATTTCACTGACTTTCATGAAAGAACAATTTAACTTTGCTTTCATCCCCCTTTCAGGCTTGAACGTGGCTTTGATGGGTCTCCTCACATTATCTTGAGGACACCCTCTGTGAATGCGCTTAAGTCCCACCCCAGGGACCCCAGTGGGTGTACAGTTCCCAGCTGAACTGTGACGGGAGCTCCGAGTGGGCAGGCCTTGGCGTCTGCATACATCAGGGACAAAGCAGGTGACACAAGACACTCTTCAGTGGGGTAATTTTAGCTCGTCTCTTGAGTGGATATCAGGTCTGCTTGGAAATCCGCTTCAGTTCTCTTTGTTTTCCTCCTGATGATCTTTATCTCTCTCTTTTTATTTTAAGTACAACACTACCTCTTGATTTTCTACTTTAAGTATTCAGGGACAGAAAGACAACAGCAATATGAGAGAGCAGGAGAGAATCACAAGGAGACTGACTTTATTTTATTTTATTTTTTTTAAAGATTTATTTTTTTTTTTATTTATACATACAAGCTGGGGTACAGGCCAGAGGTATGGGGCGGCGAGAGGGTTCACCAGAGACAGAGCGGGTAGCAGAACAGGCAGATCAGAAATACACTGCTGAGGAGAGCAGCGGGCGAGGCAGGAGAGGTCTGCCGCACCATATGGGATCCTCCCTGGCCGGGCATCGAACTTGCGTCGCCGCTGCCGACAGCTCCACAGCACAGCGCTTAACCGCTGCGCCACCGGGGAGGCCCCTTAATTATTCTTATGTTTATTGAGGTAAGGATTTACAACACTGTATATGATTTAGGGGAATCGGTTCACACCTCTGTATTTTATCAAACCATTTCCATCACCAATAATTCTCTACCATAGTCTATTGGGCCTCTTCCCTCTTTATCTCTCCCCTGCCCAACTTCCCCCTCTGCCCAACCTCCCCCTCCAGTAGCCTCAGTTCTGCTGATGAATTTCAAGAATGTGTTTTGGCTTCGCTTTGTCTGGTCCTTTCTGTGTTTCTTTGTTTCTTTATATTCCACATGTGAGTGAAATAATTTGGTAGTTGCCGTTCTCTTTCTGCTTTATTTCATTTAGCAAAATCCCCTCCAGTTTCCATTGGTGTCATCACAAAAGGCAAAACTCTCGTCCTTTTATATAGCTGAGTAATATTCTATTGTATATATTACCACGTGTTCTTAATCCACTCACCTGTGTGGGGCCATTTAGGTTGCCGCCATCCCTTGGCTACTATAAATAGTGATTCAATGAGCATAGGCATGCAGAGATCCCTTCCAATTACTTTCTTCAAGTATTCTTCGTATAGATACCTAGGGGTAGAATTGCTGGATCATATGGTATATCTATTTTTGATATTTCAAGGACGAACCCTATTGTTCTCCACAAGGACCAGTCTATATTCTTGCCAACCGTGTACAGGAGGTTTCCTTATTTTTTTACACCCTGACCAACACGTGTTTCAGGTCTTTTTGAAATGAGCCGTTCTTACCATGTGAGGTGGTATCTCCAGTAGACTGATTTAAAAGTAGGTTGGGCAGGGGCCCCAAATCATAGAGGAGCCTTCCAAACAACTTCTGTGCTGGGACTTTGGCCTGTGTGTGCTGAGAGTTAACATTCCAACTTGTCATTTGGCCCTGACTCACTCTCCCAAAGGTTTCCATTGAGTTAGACCACTTATCACCTGCTTAGTATGTGACACTTCATCTGCCAAGACAAATGTCACACAAGAAAAGCCTTCCAGTGAACAAGGGCAAGGCAGGGCCGCAGCACAGAAAGCCTGAGCTTGTTCTTTCAACCCACTTGCTAAGTCGGCTTCCCAGATCTGGCCTGTTGTGGGGTGGGTGGGGCTTTTGTTAGTTGAGGGCGTGTTATATTTTGGTCACAGAGCCAGAGCCTCAGATCAATGGGATCCTGACGGGTAGGACGAATTGCCCTTGAAACTCTAAAACCTAACAGTAAATTCGGATCAAAAGAAGTGACAGTGATTAAAAAAAAAAAAGTTCATAAATGTTGTGGAGCTACTCGGAAAATGAGGTCATGAGATTTTCAGGACACTTGCACAGATTTTTCTCAATCATAATTATTTTATGATTCAACAAAGTAAAGGCTTTTGAAAGTGAGAAGGTAACAGCCTTAGTTAAAGCCAGAAATAGAAGCAAGTAAAAAGGCTGCTTAAAAAGGCTGCTTAATAGGGACTTTTTGGTTGTAAAACACTTCTGCTAATAAATTTCAGGGTTGGCCACACCCTTGTGTTTTGTCACATCTGAGAGGCCTCTGAGAGGCTGCTCATTAGAGTGAGGCTGGCTGTCCCCA
This sequence comes from Scalopus aquaticus, assembly GCA_004024925.1. Taxonomy (NCBI): domain Eukaryota; kingdom Metazoa; phylum Chordata; class Mammalia; order Eulipotyphla; family Talpidae; genus Scalopus; species Scalopus aquaticus. Next base: position 3,303 of record PVIJ01007908.1, on the reverse strand, counting down.
GATTTGGTGAAAATCTGTGAGCGCCTGTGTCCATTGGGAGAACTGTGGATTGAGCCCTGAGGTGAAAAAGCGATGGGGAGAAGTCACTCTCCTTAAGGCCGGTCACCTTCGTCCTCGACAACAGCATCAACAGCAAGCCCCAAGTCTCAGGAGCCTGAGGTTCCATGACAATTTAAATTTTTGAAGATGCCACTTCCTCTTTCTGTGGGGAGTGGGCAGGTGCCATAAGTTCATAAATACAAGTCGAATCTGTAGCCAGAGTTGTGGCAATTTAAAATAGTGTTCTTTTTTAAAAAAGATTTATTTATTTATGCATACGAGAGCTGGGATGTAGGCCAGAGGTGTGGTGGGTGAGAAGATTCACCAGAGACAGAGTGGGGAGCAGAACAGGCGGATCTACTGAAATCCACTGCTGAGGGGAGCAGCGGGGGAGCTAGGAGAGGTCTGCTGCGCCCTGTGGGAAGCTCCCCGGCTGGGGATCAAGCTCGTGCTGCAGTGGCTGCTGACAGCTTCATAGGCTGAGACTTAACCCCTGCACCACTAGGGAGGCCCTAAAATAGCATTCTTGATCGTGTTACCTTCCTGTTTCAAAGACACTATATAGTCCATTTAAAGTCCAAATTACATAGCTTAGCCCCCCAGGCCCTTTGTGACCTGACCCCTGCCCACCTTTCCAGCCTTTGCCCTAGCACCATCTCACTTACCATCTCTCTAGTCCTGCCCGGTGGGAACCAACAGTGACGTCCACTCCAAGCCTGGGCACTTCTGCCCCTGCAGGCAGAGCCAATCCCTGCCTTCTTTCTTTACCCGATCTGCTCCATCTTGCTCCTTCAGGCTCTCAGCTGCCCCCACTTCCCCACACCTCCCTCCCTCACCCCAACATCTTCCTTGGACAAGCCCAGCACATTATTTTTGCTCTTACAAATCTAACAGCAGTAATGTCATTTATCTGTTTTTTCTTGTAAACTGAGATCCAAAACTCACTTATAAGTCCCCATTCCCTAACAGAACACACGCTTAATAATTTTATAGAAAAAAAGAATCACCAAATTGCCCGTTTCTGTTTCTGGAAGGCAGAGTACCCTAGCATGTCCTGCTACGCATTTCTGACCAAGGAGTCCTAGGTTAGAAAGAATAGATAGTGGAAGGGCTCAAAAAGGAGCTGGTAACACCAAAAACAGGATGTCAGCCCAGGAGAGGGGTGACCCCGACCTAACCAGCTGTGAGCCCGAGATGGCCCAGGGCATTTTAACAGGTATTTTCTCACTTGACCTTCTCACCTTTCCAGCACAAGTCTTGTTTTCTCTGTTGTTACAAGTGAGTAATTTGGTCTAAGGCCACCCTGCCCTTGAATGCACCTGATTTCATGTGATCTCAGATCAGGCCATGTTAGTGCTTGGATGGAAGACAAGCAAATAAGTCGGTCCAAAGCTCACGCAGCAGAAAGTAGCAGAGTTGGGAACTCATCCCAAATCTGTATGAGCCTACCATCATCTTCTCCTTCCCCGTGTCTCCCTCTTCCTTCTCTGGGAGCATCTGGGTGAGGAGCGATTTTCCTGGTTTCTGTCTTTGGAATGAAAAGAAAAATGCTTGTTTTTAAGACCTACAGGAGCCTAGATCTGCCCACTGGAGCACACGGTGGGTGATCAGACACCCCCTAGATGCACCCCTGAGGTTCAGATTCAGAAGAAGAGGTGGGCCTGGACATGACGGGGGCTGCCAGGACAAGGACAAACTGCCACAGACCTTTCTCATTTTGTTTAAGCCTCCACCAACCCAGTCAATGCCTTTGGCAAGGTGATGCTGCAGTTATTATTTAATAATAAGTCTGTGCCTCCATTTTGGAAGTGTCATACACACCTTGCTGAGGGCCAGGGAACAGGGCAGAGTAGAAGTAAAGAGGTCCGGTCCCCACGCCTAATGGGGGCACTGGCCTCTGCCAGACCGGCACGTGAGGGGCCATCTGTGACTGCTGTGCAGGTCACCTCTCAGCTCGCCTCCCTCCAGGCCAGCAGAACTGCTCTTTCTCCCCAGGGCGGCCTCAGCCAGTTCTCTGGAGTGTGTGAAACCAGCTGCATCTTGACAAACCCTGGTTGGAGATTAAGTTGGCAGCAGGATTTTTCGAGACTTCTCTGACTCATAAATTTGGGGCTCAGTCTGAGCCCCAAGCCCTGGCCCTGCCCTCCTTGCTTTTACTCTCTGCTGATTCACCCTGGGTTGGGATTTTATTGTCAGCGGTCATAATTGTGCTTGGGTGGAACCTCGCTTTTAAAGACGACAGGAGGCCAAGTCTAGGGCTTTCGCTAGCTTTGTTGTTCGTGGTGTCATTTTTCTCATTGCAAAAAGGATGGAAGGAAAGGAGAGCGAGTAGGAGGTAGGGAGGAAGGAAGAATGAAAGAAAAAGAAATGTCCTGCCAACTCAAGCTGAAAAATTTCTCTTCCACATGCTATATTTTCTCCAAGTCCTTGGAAAGGCTTGTCCTCAATCCACTTCTCAAGAGAGGCGGCCGGCCATAGTAGAGAGCATATACCATGGAGTCAGCAATCTGAGTACTTGTATAATGGTGGGCAGGTTAGTGAACCTCTTCAAACCTCTGTTTTCTCATCTGCAGGAGGCAGCAGTGATGTTTATGTTGTAGGATTGTAGCTGTGGTCATGCATATTGCCAAGAAAGGGCCTGGCCCACTAGACAGCATTTCACAAGGGCAAACATGATTGTCAGAGTTATTTATATTAAGAGGCCCTTTGTAGCTTCACGGAGTAGGCTGCAAGTTTAACTTTCATTCCTTGGTATATTTATGCTATGGAATATTACCATAGTCCCCAGTCGCAATGAGGGACAGTGATACAGGCTGACTTAATGGCCTTTTTGAAAGCATTAAGTGAAGAAAATGTGAAGCAGAAGTGGCAAAAATATCATCTCGTTTTTTAAAGACCATCCACCTGAGGAAGTGGGGAGCATGGACGCCTCACACGCTGCTGGGAGGATGTAGAATGGCACAGTCTGGAAGGCGGTTCCGTGGTTCCTCACTGGGGCTCATGTGGCTCCTGTGGGATCCAGTGATTTCACCACTAGGCACACACCCGAGAGAGCTGAAAACACGTCCATACCCAGACTTGTCCATGAAAGTTCACAGCAGTGTTATTCATAACAGCCCACAGTGGAAAAACCCCAAATGTCCATCAACTGATGAAAGATAAACAATGTATAGACTACTATTTGGCCATAAAAGGGATGACGTATTAAGACATGCTACAACACAGACCAGCCTGCCCAGCATCAGGCTCCATTTAAAAAGCCAG